>JAMYXO010003013.1:0-21553 GCA_033310375.1 Conus canariensis | reverse complement strand
GGTGTTCTGTGCGTGCGTGTGTATGTGAGTGCTTTGTGTGTGTGTGTGTGGGGGATTTGGGTGTTTTGTGTGTTTTGTGTGAGAGGGGAGGGAGAGGGAGAGTGGGGTGTGTGTTTTGCGGCGATTTGTGTTTGTGTGTGTGTGTGTGTGTGTGTGTGTGTGGTGTGTGTTTTTGGTACCTTGTTTTTTGTTATGGCATGTGAAAGCCCCCTTCCATGGGTTTGTGTGTTGTGTGTACTTTGCGTTCATGGTATGGTATGATTATGCACGTGCCCACCCCCGTCCCAAAACAAAACCACACCACACACAACAACCCCACACAAACACCCCCAAAACACCACAAACACACAACATACTCATTCAATTCTAAAACCCCCCAACTGACATAACTTAAAGCAATTTCAGGGCCCCGTTAATTTGAGACGTTTTATTGGGGGGAAATGTATACTCCCCCCGTGAAAAAGGACGTCCCGGTTTTCGCCATGTGGGTTGTTTAGAAAAAAATTTTTCAGGTTTCACGTTGCCTTTTTTGTTGATGTGACACCAAAAACCCGGAACAATTACTTGACGACTTGACAGGGGACACAACACGCACCCCATACACACACTCAAAAAACCACGCATGCACGCATTTATGACACTTTATAAAAACCACACATAAAACATATGGGGAAAACACACAAAAAACCTCCACACACACAACAAAACACAACACACCCACACACCCCAAAACACACACACAAAAATTAAATGACACATACGGCGAACCACAAAACCCCCCTTTCCCCAACATGCCCCCCAGTCCCATACCCCATGGTATGAAGACACACTTACAAAAAATGGGTTTAAAAACCCAACACAAACCCACACACACAACACCCAAAACACACAACCAAACACAACACCCCATATCACTCACTCCTCATTTCACTACTCGCACACACAAAACCACTCTCTCTCTCTCTTTTTTTTTCCCCTTCTCTCCTCTCTTTTCTCTCTCTCTCTCTCTCTCCCCTTCTTTTTCCTTTTCTCTCCCCTCTCAAAAAACTTTGTTAAAATTCTGTTTTCAGTTTTCTTCCTTGATTTGAATTTTTAATAAAATCGCCCAGGTGCCAAGTCATAAAAAAACATTTTTAGCTGTCTGTCTGTCTGTCTGTCTTTTCGGGTCTGTCTGTTCTCTCTCTCTCTCTCTCTTCTTTTCTCTCTCTGCTTGTGCATATGTGGGCCCCGTGAGTGTATGTTTTGTGTGGCTTTTATGTGTAAAGTTTTTGTTGGGTGTGTTGTGTGTGTGTTGTGTTTTGTGTGTGGTGTGTTGGTTTAAAAGGGTGCATACGTGAGTGAAAGGGCGTTTTTTTTGGTGATTTGTTTTGTATGTGGGGTTTGTGAGGGTTTTATGTTTGTGTTTGTTCTGGTGCGCGGTGCGTGCGTGCGTTGTGTGTGTTGTGTGTGTGTGTGTTGGGGAGGGAGAGAGAGAGAGACAGGGCCCCTTCCTTTGACATCCAGTTTTTCAGAACTTTTTCGAAGAGACAAAAATGTGTTTTTAAAACAGCCCGTAGCCCCTGAGTTCTTTTTGCCCAAAAATGGGGAAGCGGTTGCAGTGCGGAAAAGGGGGAAATTTGAACACTTGACTTTTTTAAAAATTTTACGAAGAATATTCTTATTCTGGGGTTACAAAAGGGACAAACAAATTAAAAAGACAAAACACGCGCTTTTTTCAAACCTCTTTGGTCCCCTCAGGCAAGTAAAAACAACATCAGGACAATGGAAACCCCCGAAAAAACGACAAATCATTTACAAACATTGAAACAAACTTTTTTTAAAGATGGTTTGGAAAGGGGGGTTATTGTCTTTTTTTCTTTTTCTTTTTTTTTTTTCCCCTTAAAAGCTGAAAACCTCTGTTACTGTTTTTTTAAAAACTGAAACCCGGTGTTTTTTTCTTGAAAAAGGGGGGGGCTGTGAAAAACCATGTGAATTGGACTCGTTACGTGATGGTATGGTCACGCATAGTTTTGAGAGGGCCCTGGGTAAAGTATCTGTGATGTCGGAGGGGAAACTTTTAGAAAATGCACTTTTTCCAGCCAAAACTCTGTAATGAAACGGTTGCGGGAAAAACAACAGTTTTAAACTCCCATATTAGAAATTATTTTTGGGGTTGATGAAAACTGAACATGCTTTTTTTCCCGGATTTTCCCAAAAAACGGATTAAATCCGATTCAAATTAAAATTACATTCACACCCAAAACCCAAAAACCCCCAACCCACACACACACACCCCAAAAACACACACACCCCAAAACACACACAAAAAAATGCCCCGCTTTGGACCCCCCCCCCCCCCCCCCCCAACACCCCACACCACGGGGAGGCCCCGGGCGCGCACGCACGCATCCCCCAACACACACACACAAAAAACCCCACACCACACACACAAACACCCCACACAAAACACACACCCATTTTTACATTTTTTTGTGCCCAACGGCTTAAAAAAAAAAATTTTAAAAAAAAAACCCGGAGGGCAAACCCGGGTTTGGAAACCGGTGACGGCCCTTTTTAAAGGGCCCCCCTTTTTAAATTTGTTTGGCGTTCTTTCAAAACCCCAAAGTTTTGAATTTCAATCCTTTCCCCGGTGGGGTGGGGTTGGAGTTTTGCTCACCATTTACAAAACATGACCCCGGGAAAAGGGATTTTTCCTTTGTGGGACCCAAAAACAACCCCGCTCAAACCAGCGAAAGGCTGTGGCTGAGATAAGGAAAAAAGTATCGGAAACTTTCTGCACGGACGTGAAATAAACAGTCAACAACTGTGTGCGTGTGTGTGTGTGGGTTTGTGTTGTTGGGTGGTGTGTGTGTGGTGTGTGTTTTGTGTTGTGTGTGTTTTTGTGTGTTTGTTTGTGTGTGTTGGGGGGCCCTTGGCGTGTGTTTAAGGTTTTTTGTGTGTGTGTGTTTTGCTGTGGGGTGTTTTTGCGCGGCGCGAATGTGTGTTTGGGGGTGCGTGTTTGTGTGCGGAACCCCCCGGGGTTTTTGCGCTTTATGGGTGTGTCAAAAAAATTATTTTGGTTTTGTTGCTTTTGTGTGTGTTTTGGGTGCGCGCGCCCCGCGCGCGTTTCTGTGTATGGGCGCACGCAAGCATGGGTGTTTTTTGGGGCCACGCGCGTATGTAGTTGGGGATTAAAATGTGTGCGAAAGTCTGCGTGGTGTGTGTGTGGTTTTGTGTGTGGTGTGTGTTTTGTGTGCGTGCTTTGCGGGGCGTGCGTGCGTGCTTTGTATGTGTGTAGGGGGGTGTCCCCTTTACTGCTTGTGGTGTGCGTCCCTCAATAACGTATTTCGTAACCAGAGGTTCGTTTTTCCCTGTAAAATGTGTTTTTCCCAAATCCCGGGCCATCAAACCCCTCCCCCACCGTTTCCTAAAAAAAACCCACACACAAACAACAAACACACACCAACACACACACACCCACACCCCAAACACACGAGGGTAGGCTGGGTAGGAGGCAAGGGTGCTAAGGAGGGGGGGGGGGGGTTTGGCGATGTTGGGGGTTAATTTTTTTTGGGTAGTTTTTTAGTTTGTCTTTTTTGGGACTAAATTCCCAAAGCCCGGTGAAACATTTGTCATCGTCACGCGCATCGTTAAAAAGTTTTTCCCCGGAAAGCCCTTGGTCACGGCGAAAACGAGCTCTCCTTTTTTGAAAAAACCACTTTCACCCTTTTGTTTCCCTTTAAACAGACGGAAAGAAAAAGAAAAAAAAACCTATGACACTTGGTGCTTCTTTTTCCTTTTTTTTTTAATCTAAAAATTGGGGGCCCGGGGGACCAGAGGGCCCGTGGCGCCCGGTAAAAACCTTTTTAAGTTTTTTCCGGGAAAACCCCGCCCTTTGTTTTTAAAGGGCCCTGGGAGTTACATTGAAGTTGTAATCCTGTATGCAGTTTGTTAAAACCCCATCAAACTTTTTTTGAGTTGGGAAAACGTCTACGGAGTGTTCGTGTGGGCTTTTGGGAAAAAGGTTGGAAAATTTTTCTGAGCGCCCAGTGCCAATGGTTTTTTGACTGCTTTTAAAGGGCGAAAACGAGGGCTTTTTTTTGTTGTTTTTGGGTTTTGGGGGTTTGCTAACTTTTCCAAATTTTTTCAGTTTGTGGGGGTTTTTTTTTAAAAATTGAAGCCGCAAGAAAAAACCCCCACACGAATACAGCACGCACGAAACCACGCACCGGCGCGGGGGTTTCACACACACAAAACACAAAACCACACACACAACACACAAAAACCCCAACACACACCCACCAAACTTTAGAATCCCCCCAAAACCTCACCCTAAACCCCCATTTTTGTCCTCGCCCCTGCCCCCGGGCTTAGAAGCACACTTTTTAAAGGAAAAAGATCAAATGGAAATGTATCCTTTGTAGGACAATTCACCTTTTTTACGTATGTTAGACCGAGTTTTAAAATCTGTGTGGGTGGGGGACAGAGGTGTTTGTGTTTTTGTTTTTGGGTGTGTGTTGTGTGTGGGTGTGTGTGTGTGTGTGTTGTGGGAGGCAATGTATGGTGTACATTTTCATGTGCTTTTATGAGTGTGTAGATAAAATGGAGGTTTTGGTGTGTTGGGTGTGTTGTGTGTGTTGTGTTTGTGGTTTTGTTTTTGTGGGGGTTTTGGTTGTGTGGGGCTCCCGTCTCTGTGTCTGCATATTTTTGTCAGTGAATGTGTGGTAAATTGATTTAATTCCATGATGATTTAAAATTTTCAAAACTTTTTCTGCACCCTTTTTTGTATGGAGTGAAGGGCGGGATGGGGGGGGGGTGGGGGGGGGGGGGGTGTGTGGGGGGGGGGGGGGGGGGGGTGGGGGGGGTTGCGTGGGGGTGCCCGGCGCATGCGCCCGTAAATAAATTTAAAAATGAGATGGATGTAAAGTTTGTGTTTTAATCACACTCGCGCGGGGCGCGCGCATACACACCTTGCACGCCTTTAGGATTTGGGTAAAATGCTAAGGAAAATTAAGGGTTTTTCGGGAAACCGTTTTATTTTCTTCTCTGTGAGAGTTATTTAGTAAAGCAAATTGAGAGAGAGGCGAGGCAAGAGAGAGAGAGGAGAAAAGAGGGGAGGAGGGGTTGTGTGGGGTTTTGTGTGGGAGTGTGTGTGTGTGTGTTTTTGCCCGTGTGTGTTGTTTTGGGTGTTTTTTTTTAAAAGTTTTTATGGGGAAAAGAGAGGGAGAGAGTGTGTTGTCTGTCTGTCGTGGTTTTGGGTTGTGTTTTGGGGTAAGTGATTTGCATGTGCCCCCGGGGGCCAAAGGGGGGCGGGTGGGGAAAGGGGGGTTGGGTGGTGGGGGTTTAAAGGGAAAAAGGGGCCAGTTGAATGTACTTGCGGCGCTTTCAAAAATGTAGCTTTCTAGCCAAAAAACCAAATTTTAAGCATTCACAGATAGGGAAACGGACATAGGGGCCGGCCCGCGCATCTGTTTCTTTTTATTTTTAAGTGACCCCGTTGCTTGTTTTTTTAAAAAAAAGGATGTTCTGTAATGAAACTTAAAGGGGGATTGTCCTCAGATACACGCAAGACCTTTCTCCTTTCGTAAGGCGGACCCGCCAAAAAGGGTTTTTCCCCGCCCGAAGAAGAGCTTTCAGGCCGGAGATGGGTGTTTTCTTTTTTTCGATTTTTACTTTATTTTTTTATTTTTTTGAGGGAAATATCTGAGGGGAGGGGGGTACAACACAAAGCGCGCGGCGGCGGAGCACGCACCACTTTCAGAAAAAAAATGCGCTCCCCCAACACACACACACCCACCCCACACAAAAACCCACACACACCAAAAACACCACACACCCAAAAACACCCACACCACTATAGAAAAAATCAAAACAGTCCCCCGTCAAGGTGCCCGGTTATAAACTTAAATCGTTATCCATGTCATTTCCCCACAGTTTTTGACAGACCAGGTTTCCGCACCCGTAATCAATCTGACGAACCCAGTGCCTAGTGACACGAAATAAAAAAAAAAAAAAGGCAAAAACAGACGACACACAAAAAAAGAAAAAAAGTAACGTTCTTTGATGCACGTACAAAACAGGCGACTCATTTTTTCTAAACCAAATGTGCTTAAAACCAGCCCGTTACACACGTGACACAGAAAAAAAATCCCCAGCGGGTTTTTTCGGTGCCCCGGGAAAGTGAATTTCCCCAGTTTTTGCATTTTGGAACGGGGCATCATGTTCTGGTGCCGATTAAAAATGGCACCCGGACCGGGCTATGAAAAAAATTGGGGCCCCCCCCCCCTGCTTCCTCCCCCCCCCCCACCCCCACCCCCCACCCCCCGTCCTTTTCCCTCCTATATATATGTATATTTAAAAGGGAATGGGGGGAAGTGGAAGGGTGGGGAGTAGAGGTGCGGATACATTAAAAGCAAGTGTGAGAGATTTGAAACGAGCAGGTGAATACTTTAAAAACCCTGAAAACTAAAAAAAAAAAAAAAAAAAATCGAGAGCCCCCCGGGTTTTTAAAAGTTTGGGCTGTTTTAGCCAGTTTAACAATGTGAGTCCGTATAAAAAAACCCTTGTGTCGTGGTGCGTGCGTGTGGGTTTGTGTGCGTGCGCCCGTGTGTGTGTTGTGTGGTGCGCCCGTGTATGTGTGTGTGAGTGAATGCTGTGCTGCGTGCGTGCGTGTGTGTGGTTGTGTGTGTTGGTGTGGTGTGTGTGTGTGGTGGTGTGTGTCCTCGCGACAGTGTATATACACCGGTGGCGCGTAGTCATGCGGGCGGGTGTGTGGGTGTTGTTTTTGGGGGGGGGGGGGGGGGGGGGGGGCTCGTCTTGTTTTTTTGAATTTAAACAAAACAAAAAAAAAAATTGTCAATTACAAGCGCTAGCACATCAAATTTGGGAGAATAAGTAGGTGTTGGCAAGGCCCTTTCCCAAAGATTCCTACATCAAAATTTCCAAACAAAATGGGAGAGCCCGTAAAAAGGGACTAGTCTCAGCATTTTTCAGTAAACGAAAATTTGAAATTGGTCAGTTAAAAAAAAAAAAAAAAAAAAAAAAAAAAAAAAAAAACAAAATATATAATATATATATATATATATACACTTCATTTTTTAAATATCTTTAGCAAAATATAAATTATATATATATATATATATTTTATAAAAAAAAAATTATTTTTAAAATTTTTTTCTTATTTAAAAAATTTTTTAAAAAAATATATATTATATACGGATGACTTTTTCGACAAATGTCTCCTTCAAACCACCGGTAACAGAGAGCACGGGGCAATCTTCAGCACGCGAAGGGGTTCTTTATTGGAAAGCCATCGGGGGGGGAGAGGGGTTGGGGAAGGGGGGGAAGGGGGAGGGTGAAAGGGATTTTCTCTTGCTTTTTCCACATTTAGTTTAGATGCGTTTTTTTTTTTTTTTTTTCCAATGAGACGTTCTGATTTGTTTTTATTTCCAAAGCTGGCGTTTCTTTGTTTTGAAAGTTTTTGAAGGGCGTGTCTGGTTTGGTCAGGGCCCCGTCAGGGGGGTTTTCGGTTAGCGGTTTTGTTATGAGTTCCGGGGATTTTGGGGGAGGGGATGTCTCTCTGCTACCGCCGGCAGCCGCGGTGGCAGGCCCTTTTTGTCCCCCCGAATGTGTCATCGCAACTTCCCAGCATTTTTTCCCATTCCCCGCTGGTTTTCGAACAGCGGCAAAGATGCTCGAATCGTGTGGCAGTTTTTAATAAAGTTATCACTTTGATTGGGAACACCTCAAACGCGGCATGCACCTTCATACCACCAAGCAAGCAAGCACACACAAACCCCGCCCCGGGGCGTGGCACCGCACGCTGCACGCACCAAAACACGCCTTCCAGTCGTTTGTCAAGAAACACTTTTGTCAGAAACTTAGTCGCCTGTTTTGTACTGTATCAAAAAAATCGTTATTTGGTCTTGTTTTGTGTGTTTGTCTGTGGTTTTTTTTTTTTTCTGTGTCATAGGGCCTTCCCTCCCGAGGGTGTCTTTGTATCTTTTTTCACACACCCCCACACCTCCCGCTCTGGTCGTCGGGGTTGTCTTTTTCTCTTCTCCCCCTTTTGGGGGGTGTGTGTGTGGTGTGTGTGTGTGTGTGTGTGTGTGTGTTGTGTGTGTGTTTTATACCATTGTTGTGAAAAGCGTTAAAAATTTAAAACAAACAAAATCAAATCATCCACACTGGGACGGGCTGGAAGGCATTGGTCCTTTTCTCCTCTCTTTCTCTTTCTCTTCTCTCTTCTTCTCTCTCCCTTTTTTGGGGGGGGTGTTTGTGTGTGGTGTTGTTTAGTTAAAATTTACCATTGTTGTGAACAGAAGTTAAATCATTTAAAACAAAAAATTTAAATCAAGCACGCAAAGTTTCACCACACACACACACACACACAACACACACACACACAAAACAAAACCACCAAACGGGAGCACGCACGCACGCCGCACCAGCCGCCCCGGGGCCCCCCGCGCGCGCACCAAAAACACAACACACAAACACAAAAAACCCTTCGCACAAGTAAAAAAACATGAAAACAAGCACACCCCACACACCAACAAAACCCCCCCGGCCCGGGGCGCGGCACGCACGCACGTGCACGCAGCATTATGACCACGCTTGCACAAAACACAAAACACCACACAACACCACAGCATGACGCAGACCCCCGACACACCACACACAACCACACCAACCACCACACACACACACACACCAAAACAAGCAAGCAAGCAAGCGCGCACCAACGCACACCGCGGGCAACGCCCGCCCCACGCGCACAACAATACAACATCAAGATATGTAAAGAAACCCCGGAAAAATTAGCCAAAAGAAACAGATTTTGCGTTGTTTACTGAAGAAAAAACCCCACCAAGCACAAAACAAACAAAAAGCAACAAAAGCAACAACAAAAAGCAGAACCAAAAAGCTAAAACAAAAAAGAACAAAAAGAACGAAAAAACCAAACAAACAAAACCTCCGGGGCCCGGGGGAAAAACGGCGTGGGCTGCGTTTGCTTGTCAAGGGTTTTTTACGTAAATCCCCAGTTTTTTTAGTCCCAACCTTCTCCCCCCTCCCCTTTTCCCCTCCCCCGCTCACCACCACAAACCCCCCCCTCTCAAACATTGCATCCACCATCTCCTCCTGCTATGCCCCCCCCCTCCATTCCCTTACTTTCTTTCCCCTCTTTTCAAAGCTTGTGATTGGGGGGGCTGACTGTATTTTACGTAGTATTGAACCTTAACTTGCCTTTTGGGGGGGCCCCCTTTACGTTAAATTTTGTGGTAAATTGTAGGTGTTAGGTAATGGAGTGTTCACGATCCTGATCAACTGGGACGGTGGGGGCTTGTCCCCTCTCTCTCTCTCTCTCTCACTCTCTCTCTCTCTCTCTTCCCCTTCTTTTGTGGGGTGTTTTTGGTGTGTGTGTGTGTGTGTGTGTGTGTTTGTGTGTGTGTGTGTGTTTTTTTTTTTGACACTTTGGCCTTCCATCCTGAGGGGGGGCCTCTTTGTATCTTTCCTCCCACACCCCCCACACCTCCCTGTCTCTGTCCGTCCCCCCTTTTCTGTTGTCTGTTTCTGTTTTGGTGTGGTGGTCTTCTCTCTTCCCCTCTTTTCTCTCCTCTCTCTCTCTCTCTCTCTCTCCTCTCCTCCTGTCTTTCTAAGTATGTCTGCCCCTGTCGTTAATTTGTAAAATCTACGGTGCTTAAACGGGGGTTTTTGTGGTGTGTGTTTTGTGTGGTTTTGGGGGTGTGGTGTGTTTGGGGGGGAGTGGGGGGGGTGGGGGGGGGGGGGTTTTTGTGTGGGGGGTGGGGTGTGTGAACTTTTTTCATTCGTTTTTTTTTTTGTTGAAATTATTCAGCTTATTTTTATAGCTTTTTTTGCAAACAATTCCCCCAAAAATAATCCTTCAAGATGTCTCAAAAGGCCTGTAGACGGAAAGAAAAAAGGAATAAAAGAAAACCCGAGAGAACCCCCTTTTACCTTTTTTGTCGTCTTTTGACAAATTTTAGTGTTGTTTTATTTATTTTTTTTTTTTTGCTGCTTTTTTGGACGGTTGTACAAAGCCCCGTTTTCGGTTAGGTATTTTTTTTTCGGAAGCATTTTAAAAAAATGACGTATAGAAAAAAAATCACAAAGTGGCTGGCGCCCCCCCCAGAACTTACAGTCGGGGGATGGTCGCTAGGGTTTGACACATGCGCTGTGGATACATTTAAATAGTGCGATTAATAAGGTAAACTACACAAGATCCACCGAAAGCTGAAATAGGAGTTTAAGCCGAAGGTAGTAAAAAAACGAAAAAAATGATATATAAATCAAAAACAGATTTTTAAAAAGTGTTTAATCAACATGTTTAGTTCAGGCTTTTTTTTTTTTTTGTTTTGTTTGTTTACAAAATCCCATGTCTTCAATACGAAGAAATTGAAAAATGTATGTACCGGGGAAAACAAGAAAAAGGTACGAACAACAGATCCAAAGGGGAAGAAAAACGGCAACTTTTTTAAACCGGTTCTTCAAAAAAAAAAAAAAAAAAAAAAAAAAGGGGGGTTGAGATGGGGGAAAGGCGGGTTTTTTTTTTTGTGCCTCTTTTTTTTGTTGGTTCCCTTATTCAATTATGCCTTTTGGGACGGGTAAAAATTTCTGAGCAGAATTAAAAACAGTCTTTTTTTTGTTAAGTCCCTTGGGTTTGAGGCCGGGTTTGCAGGGGGAAAGGGTTTCCCGGCCCCCAGGAAAAGGGAGCCCCGGTTTTTAGCGTACTGGAGTTCTTTTTTGTCCGAGACCTTTTTGGAAATTTTTTTCGGTATTTGGAAAACGAAACAAAAAAAAAAACGAAAAAATTTCAAAATTTTTTTTTGGTTATTTGTTTTAATTTTATTAAAACGGTGGGGTTTTTGGGTTAAAAAAAAGAAATAAAATTTCTGTATTGAAGAAACAAATGTTTTGATTTTGGGGGTCCATTTTGTTTTTAAGTTTAATTAAATCTTTTATGTTTGAATTTCCTGGCGTCCGCCCCCAAAAGCTTTTTCTTTGCCCCGAAATTGAGAATTTTTTCCCATGTCGTTTACACACATAACTTTCACAAGCAGATGAAACTTTGTCGGGCCCCAACCCGGAAACCCGCCAAATTTTCAAAATTTGGCTAGTTGGGCCGTTTTTGGCCTTTTTGTTGCCGGGGGGAACCTTCCCCGGGTTTGTCCCGATGGATTTTACACGGAACTCCCTTTAGGGCAAGGCGCTTTTCTTTTTTCACGCTCCTTTGCTGCGGGTTCGTTGCCCCCCCCTTTTCCGCGCCACCCCGAAAACCCGGAAAAGGGTTTTGAAACCTTATAATTTTATGGGGCAAAAAAATTAAAAAGGGAATAAAAAAAGAAAAAAAAAAAATTTGTTTAAAAACCCCTCATTCATAAGGGAATTAAGGGGGGGTAAATTTAGGGGGGGGGGGAGAAAAATAGTTTTTTTTTTGGAAGAAGGTACCCCTCCCGGGATAAAAACGATACAAAACTTTAAAATTTGGCTTTTTTGACGTAAGTAAGAGAAAAAGGGGGAGAGGAAAAGAGATTTTTGGGTTTTTTTGGGTTAAAAGGCCCTATGCAAAGGGGGGGGGGAAACAAGTTGCCTTTCTTTTCCTTTTGGTTAAAAAAAAAAAATTAAACTCAGTTATTTCTAGTAAATCAAAAAGGAGAGAGAGAGAGGAGAGAGGGGGGGGCGGGGGAGAGAGGAGAGAGACGAAAAGAGAGAGGAGAGAGAGGAAAAGGGGGGTTTAAAAAAATGGGACCCTAGTTTCGTTTCCCCTTTCTTTTCTTTAAAAATTAAGCTTCTTTTTTGTTGCAAGCAAAAAACAAAAAAAAAAAAAAAAAAAAAAAAAAGTTGGGTTCCTTTTCTATTTAAAGTTCCCGAGGCCCAAAAGGGAAAAAATTTTGTTCAAATTGCGTTCCCCCAATTTTTGGTCTCCATTTTTTTTTAACCCAAATTAGCGACATTTTGGTTATTTTGAAACAGAACCGAGAATGGAACCCTTTGTTTTGGAAGCTTTTTTTTATTTGGGTTTTTTTAATTGATCAGGAAAAGAAAATGGATGTTTTGTTAAATTTTTAAAACTATAAGTACAGCCCCGTTACTGTGAAAGTATTGTTCTTTTTTTTTGCCCTGAATTTTTGGTTTTAAAAATTGAAAAAAATTTAAAAATTTTGTTCTTTTTTTCTTTTTTTTTCAAGGACAGGGATTTGGTAGCTTTTCTTTTTTGGTGTTTGAAGGTAAAAAAAAAAAAACCTTTGAGGCCCCTGTGATTTTTGTTGCAAAGACAAAAAATTTGAAACCGTTAAGAAGGAAAAATCATGGAGAAAGGGATTTAAATTTTAAAGTAAAACAGAACAAATCTTGAAAAGTTTTCAAAAAAAAATTTAACTCGTGATGGGAATTAGATATTAAATGAATAGCGTTTTGGTTTCATTGTTCTAAAAGTTACTTTCGGAAAAAAGGGAAAATTTTTTTAAACCATCGGCATGTCCTAGCCCTTTTTTGTAAATGCAAAGATATGGGAATGGGGGTTTGGTGAAAAAGAAAAAATTATTTTGGGAAAATGTAGTTGTTTTGTGTTGTGTGTTGGGGTGGTTTTTGTGGGGTTTTTGTGTGTGTTTTGTTTTGGGGTTGTTTGTTTTTCAAAGGGCCATTTGTTGTTTAACGTTTCCCCTTACTTTCTTTTTGGTGGGGCAGTCGGGTTGTGAATTTTTTAATTTTGGGGCCTTTTAAAACGCTGTTGAAAGAAAGGGGTCAATAGTGCAGGTCAGGGTCTTTCTCTCGCTGGGGGGGCCCAATTTCAGATAACTTAAAAAGCCCCTTTTTTGTTGTTTTTTTGTCTGTTGTTGTCTGCCTGCTTAACCGAGTCCACCTCCCCCACGCCCCCCCCAACCCTCTTCTCTTTCTCGATCGAGAGAGAAAAAAACAGAAGAAGAGGAGAGGGGGGAAAAGGGGGGGGGGGGGGGGGGGACTTGATGCTTTACTAGTAAGAATTAAACCATGTTAGTAAAAGTGGGCCTATAGGGGAATATCCCCTTTTACCCCTTTAAGGCCTTTATGGTCCCAAAAAGGGTTTTTTGTCTTTCGCCCAGGTCGCGTTTTCATGTAAGGGATTTTTTTTGCAGTCGTTTCAAAGACTTTTGTTGCACTGTGTTTGTTCGGGGGAAATGATCGTAGGGAAAAATTTGCGCGCGAAGCAGGCGAGTGAAATTTTTGTGTGTGTGTGTGTGGGGGTGTGTTTTTGTGTGTGTGGTGGAGAGAGAGAGAGAGAGAGAGAGAGGAGAGGAGAAAAGGGACAGTTGCTAAAATTTCGTTTGGAAAAACTCTTCCTTCTCCTCTCTTTCTTTCTCCCCTCTCTCTCTCTTCTCTGTTATTTTTTCCCTGTATAGCAGGGCACATACCCCAAAAGCGTCGGCTTTACAAAAACAACGCACACAATCACAAAAAACGCGCGGCGCCTCCGATGATGCGCTTTGCGTGCTCGAAACTCGCGCCCCGCGGGGTCAAAAACACACACACCACCCCAACACAACACCCCCCAAACCAAAACACCCAAAAACACAAAACCACAAAAACACACACACACCGATGAAAAAGGGAGTAGCCGTATTTTTTTCGTTAACTCTCTTTCAGCCCAAAAATTACAATCAAGTTTAGGGGCCCCAGTTTACTCGCCTCCCCCCGTTTGTATGGAAAAAACCAAAAACAAGAAAAAAAAAAAACCATCATTTACTGCGTGACAAAAACTCCCAGTTCTCCCAAAATCAATTACAGTAATAGGGGGAAGGAAAAAGGGTTTAAATTTTTTTCGACCCCAAAGGGTTTTTATCTTCAGACGTTACAATCCACAGACTTTAAAAAAAAGACAAAATAAAAATTTCCAAATATAGTCAAAACAAAGACAAAACCCATTTCCCCTTAAAAAAAAAAATTTTAAATTTTTCCCCTGGGCACAAATGATTTTGATTTTTTGGGGGAAAAATTTTTTTTTGTGGTTTTTTTTTTTTTTTTTTTTTTTTTTTTTTTTTTTTAAATTGTCCTTGAAGAGGAAAAGTTTTTAAAACTGTACTTTTGTTCAGTACCGTTTACCCAAAAAGCGTTGTTTTCCCCAGTGTTTTTGCGCCCTTTTTTTTCTTTTTTTTGTTTTGTTTTGTTTTTTTGGTTTTTATGAGGGTTTTTTTTTTTTTTTCTTTTTCCCATTCATTCTTTTTCTTTTTTTTTTTTTTCAGTAAACGCGGCCTGGGGGCCAAATCATTGTACGTTAAGTTTTTGGTTTTTAATTTCAGTTGCCTTTGGTTATCAAAGGAATTTTGTTTGCAGTGAAAATTCGTTGCACTTTCCCTTTAGTACCCGGGCCCCTGTTCATCTGGCTCCCGCAAAAAAAAACACTTATAATCCCCCAGGGGGTGGGGGAGGGGGAATGTAAGTTTTTTTTTTGGGGTTTTTAGAAATTTTGTATAAAACTTTAAATGAGAACCAACAAAAAAAAAAACCCGAAAAAGGAAAAAGGGCCCCCGCCGATTTCTTTGGGGGGGAAGGCAAAGTTGGGGGGAAACAAAGGGGGGGGGGGGGGGGGGGGGGGGGGGGGGGGGGGTTCAAGGGGGGGTTTTTTTAAAATTTTTAGCTTCCTTTGTTTGCCTTTTGGGGTTCTGGGCCACTGCGACGGCCCAGGCCCCTTGATGGGGGCTGTTTTTTAAAAGGGGGGGGGAAAGGAAAAAAAACCCGGGGGTTGGAGGTAAGGGTTCGTGACCCCCGGCCCGGGAAACGGGCCCACCAAAAATTTTTAAAAAAAAAAAAAAAAAGAAAAAAGAAAAGAAGGGGTTTAAAAAAAAAAAAAAAAAAAAAAGGGGATAAAAAGGAAAAAATCTTTGAAGAAATTAAGGGAATGGTAAAAAAAGGGGGAAAAAAAGGGGGTTTTGTGATGGTGGGGGGGGTGCGGGGGGTTTTTTTTATGTTCCCCTGTATTCCCCCATAAAGGGAAGCCCCCCCTTATTCACAAATTGGGGAAAAAAACCCCCCAAAAAGGGAAAATAAATTTAATCAAACACTGACTTTCCCCAATAACACCCTTTTTTTGTTTTTAATTTTTTTGATTTTGTTCTTAACATTTTTAAAACTATTTTTTTTTTAAATTTTACCCCCCCCCCCCCCCCCCCAGTCCCTTTGGGCTCTTGCCCCAAATTTTCCCCTTTCTTTTCCCCCCCTTGCCCTCTCCTTCTTTTAACCCCCCCCCCCTCACCCCTTCCAACTTTTCCCCTTCCTTCCCCTCAATCCTTGTAAACATTTTTCCCTCTTTAGCAGTATTACTTTTCAGCTTTTGGCATTTCTATTCCCTCATTTCCCCCTTTCCCCCTTCCCCAATGTCACCCTTTCCCCAACTTTTTCCCCCTGACCCAAAGAAGGTTTTTAAACCAAAGGGCCCCCTCCCCACCTCTTCCTCAAGGCCCTGCTACCAAAAACCCCAGGAAAGGTTTTTTCATTGACCCCAGGCCCTGCAGTCAACCAAAACCCCTTGCATTCACACCCTAAACCCATTTCCCGGGCCCCGGGGTTTGCTTTGTGGGCGATTATTATTTGTAAAAAAAGTTTTTTTTTTAAACTTTTCTTCAGGGGAAATAGTATTTTCAACTTTAAAAAAGGATTAATTAAAAATATTTTAATGTTTAACAATAATGCCCTTTGCTTTCCCGAAATGTCATTTTCGTCGAAGAGGGGGTAATTACAATATTGGGAAAAAAAACCCAGAAATATTTTGGGGTTTTTTTTTCTTTCAAAACCCAATTGTTCTTTTCTGCCCCCCCCGGGGGGCCTTTGGGACCTTTGTAAAACCCCTGGGTTGACCTCCTTGCCCACGCGGCCCAAAAGGGGGTGTTGACGGGTTTCAGCTACCGGGTTTAAAATGGGGGCCCCAAACTTCTACCCCCGGGGAAAACGACCACCACCCCCCTGGATCTGGCCCCCCTCTACGCCGGGGACAGAGGTAAGCCGGTGGGAAGGGGAGGATGGGGGTTTAACTGGTTTTATAGGGTTGTGGTGTGTGTGTGTGTGTGTGTGTGTGTGGGTGTGTGGGGAAAATTTTCCCTGTTTTCATGCCCCGGGGGCCCCACTTTTGTGTTGTGCGTGTGTTTGTGTGTGTGTGTGGGTGTGTGTGTGTGTGTGTGTGTGGGGCGCGCGCGCCCCTCGTGTGTTTGTATTAATTTTTTAAGTGTGAGTGTGTGCGTTGGCGCGCGGTTCGTGAAGAGAGAGAGAGGGGAAAAGAGGGGGAGAGAAAAGAGAGAGGGTTTGGGGGGGGGGGGGGGTTCCCCTATTTGTTAAAGTGGGGTTTAACCCGGTCAAAAAATGATTCGTTCCCCTTGTCTGTGATTTTGTAGCAAAAGTGAAGGTTGTTTTTTTTGGGTCAGTTAGTTTTTTAGTCAGCACAAAATTTATTTGCCCGTTTGGCGGGTTGTTTTTAAAATTTAGTAAAGTCAGTCTTAGATTTTCACCAGTTGGGGGAATAAACTGCTTGGGTGTGTGTGGCGAAACAACAGTAAATCAGTAAATTTGGAAAAAGTTTAAAACGGTGTGGTAAATGGCCCCATCCCTACAGGTGATTGTGGCGGGGTTGTTGTGCGGTTTGTGAAAGTCCCTGGCCCAGGTGTACACCCAGCAGCGGGCCCAAAGGGAACCCCCAAAAAACCCCAAACCCGTCTGAGGGAGGGGGTTTGGGGCCCAGGCGGGCGGAACGTGGGGGCGGTTTACCAAAAGCTGCGGGAAAGGGGGGCGGCCCCCCCGCCTCCCGAAAGGCAGCGAAAACAGCCAGGGCCCGTAAGGTAAGTGACCCCACCACCACCCCCACACCCCCCCCGCCGGAACAGGCCCGACAAACCCACTTTTGTGACAAACGGACGGTAATAAAAGGGACTTTGGAGAGAGATGGAGGGCAAAAAAACCTTGTTATCATCGCTGTCGGGAAAACCGTAAAAAAACGCAAGGGGGGGTGGTCCGGTGGTTTTCAGGATTATTTTAAATTTCGTTTTGAGTTAAAGCGTGGGAAATTGCGTGTCTGTGAGTCGGGAATGTCGGAACAACGATATTTTAAATTGGGAAGAAAAAGGTTTCAGTCTTTAATGGGGTCAGTGTGTATGTGTGTGTGGGTGTGGTGTGTGTGTGTGGGTGTGTGTGTGTGTGTTTGTGGGGTGTGTTGCGTGCGGGCGTGGAAAAGAATCCCACAAACCCGGGCACACATAAAAAGAGAGAAAAGAGAGGGGAGATGTTTAAATTTTGGGAGGTTTACGTTTAAAAAGGGAGAGAAAACGAAGTCGGCCCCCTAAAAATTTTTGTGAAAAAGGAAAAAAAAAAAAAGTGTTCAGGTTGAAGGAAAGTGAAAACCGTTAGAGGGGGGGGGGGTTTGGAAAAAGGGGTCCCCAAAACACAAAACACAACACAAAAACCCAAAAACCCCCAAAAAACCACACACAAACGAGGCAGCGGCAGGAACAAACAAACTTTTAAAATGGGTTTAAGATGTAATGTTCAGAAATAGGGCTATAGTCGGGAAAAGGGGGGAAGGCTTTTCCCAAAAAAGTGAAACCGGGAAAGCCTTTTTCCCCTTTAAATTTTCGGCCCACACACCAAAAAGACATCATTTTTGGGGATGTTTTTTTCATGAATTAGGTTCTAGCCGTTTTGTTTGTTTTTTTTTCTTTTCTTTGTCCCCTTCTTTGGCGTTGATTGATTTCATTTTGAAAAAAAGGGAAGCGTTGGGGGAAAAACTGCCTTTCCCCCCGGTTTTTAAATGTCCTGCGGGGGAAGGTATGTTGTATTTTTTAACCCCTTTTAAAGGGGGTTTTTGTTCTGCAAGATGTGGGGAATTTTTACAGTGCACCCGAAATTGAGGTGGCCCCGAAATGGGCCCACCCCTGTGCAGCTTTTTTTCTTTTTTTTTTTTTTTTTTTTTTTTTTTTTGGGGGGGGTGGGGGGGGGGGAAAAAGGGCGGGGCGGGGGGGGTTATTGGTGTTAAAAGGGTTAATAAATCACCCAGGTCAGCAGTTTTCCTTTTACATTCCCAAAAAAAGGGAAAAAGAACCAAAAGGGCGGTCCCAAAAAAAACAGTTTTGGGACATTTGGCCCACCCGTTGTTCAATCAATGTCCCATCGTTTGTAGGCTTTTCCGAAAAAAATTTCAAATACTACGTTACCCCAAAAACCCCCCGAAAGACTGGGGTTTTAAAAGGTTAAAATATCTCGGGCTTTGATGTTGCGCATGGTTGGGGAAAGGGGGGGTTTAAGACTCCCGGGCCGTAAGGCCCCTGGTTCTTTGCATGGGAAAATGGTGTAAGATGAACTTCATTGGGAAAAACCCAAAAATATGATGAGTAAAAAACCACTTTTTAAAAACCTTTCTCTTCTCTTTTTCCTCTTTTCCTGCGGGGCGCGTACGTGGGGTTTTTTGTCTAAATTAAAAAACCCTAAACTCATTTTAAACCACCCCAAAACCAAAACCCCCCCTTCTCAGGGCACACACTCTTATCCCACCTAATTTATCTTAAACTTTTCCTCTGCAGATCAAAAACCCCCATTAAAACTAAAACTGTAATGAAGTTTAACGCATACAAAAATGCTCAAAACCCCCTTGAAAAACGGTTCGCCTATGAAAAGGGGGACTCCCCTTTTTTTGTCGACATTTAAAAGAGGCATGAAGAACGGAGGGGGCCCAAAGGGGAGAACTTATAAGTCGGCCCAGGGTTTTACCCCGGGGGTGCAAGCCCAAAAGACCCCTTTTCAGCTTCCGGCAAGTTCCTTTTCCGACATCCCCGGTTTCAGAAAGCCCTTTGGGGATCCCGGGGGGGCCAGGGCAAGGGCTAAAAACTCGGGGGCCCGGGTCCAGGACAGGCCCGGCCCGCGGGGGGGGAGGGGAGCGGGGATCCCCTTTGGGGAAAGCAAAACCGGCCTTCAAAACCCGGCGGGGCGCGCACGTCCTCTGACGTAAAGTCATGCCCGGCGACCCCGGTAAGAGAGCATCATGGTGACGGCTCTCCTCCCCAAACCCCCTTTTTCTATGACGTTTTTGGGGGGTTCGAGGGCCACTCTAAAGGGAAACCCGGGAAAACCCGGACCAAAAAGGACAGGAAGTGGGTCAGTTATTTCGGAAAAGGGAGGATTCAGAACCCACCCCGGGTCTTCAATCGCCCAGGGTTCGGGAAAAAACCGGGCTTTTTTGCCCGGCAGCAACTTCCCCCAACCTTTCCCGTTTTTGAGGTGGACGGGGATGGGGACCCCGCTAAACCCTCCCCCAACGGCTTTTCCCTCCCCGGGGCACCCAAGAAAGGGAAACCCGGGAAAGGGTTTCGTCGGTAGGCGATTTTTCGGGAGGAGTGGGTGGACAGCCCCAAACAAAACTCCCGGGTGGGATCAGGAGGACGTGGAAAGTTGGAAACGACGGATGACGTAAAGACAATTAGCCTGGGGGGCTTTCCCGGGGTAGAGGGGGAGGCTTCCTCACAATTTCCCGGAGGGGGAAAGTGGAATGGGGTTTTTGGGGGTAAAAATGTCGGTGCTGCCCTAAAGGGAAAAATCGGTTCCCCTTTTGGAAACCCCAGGGGTTTGTTGGAGGGGTTGAAACGTCGCCAGGATGTGCTGTCTTCCCAAGGTCCCGGGGAGGACATTTTTTTGTGCGGGCCCGGGATAGTGCGTAAAGAAAAACGATATCCCGCTGTATGGCTGTAAGGGTTTTTTTGCCCTTGGGGTGGGGTCAGTCCGCACGGGGCGCCCGTAAAATGTTGCGAAAGGTTAAATTAAACCCGTTAATTTGGGATGGGGAAAGGGGGAAAAAAAAAAAAAAAAACCCAAAAAACAAAAAAAAAAAAAAAAAAAAACAAAACCGTTTTTGGGGCATGTGGTGACATGATTCCGCCAAACAGGGAAATTGGGAGGGTTTGTTAATTACTGAGACGAAGAGAAATGGTTAAAAATTCGCCTTCCGAGTTGGGCGGGGCCAATATAGCCCCAAAACCTGGGGGCCGGGGGGGAAAAAATTTTGTTTAAACAGATCCAGTGTGAATTAGATTAAAATAGTTAAAAATTTTAAAAAGAAAAAAGTTTTTTAAAAAGAATTTGAAAAAATTTTAAAGGGGTTTTAAATGACAAAAATTGTACCCAAAATCGACACCGATAAAGGGTTTAAAAGGATTTAAAAAGGCCCAGTGAAGATTGGGGAGTTTGTAATGAGTTAAAATCGAAGCCCTAAATCCCTCAACAGTCGTTTAACAATGAAACGTTCTCAGTTTTTGAGTTTTCCTCATTTTTTGGCTACGGCATTGTGATTGTTCACCACAAGGATTGATAATTTTTTTTTTATCTGTGATGTGTTAAAATGATTTCCCGGCGGTGTATTAAACGTGAAAGAAGTCTTTTTTACCCCGCATTGAAATGGGGAAAATTCGTTAAAGGGAAAACAAAGGTTAAAAAGTTTTGTTTTTTGTTGAAATTAATTTTCCTTTTTTTTCCCAAAGAAAGAGTAGTGTTCCTTATCAGAAAATTTGCCCTGTTGAATATAGGGCCCATTTAAAGGGGCCAGAATTAAATTTTTAGTGTGTGTGTGTGTGTTGGGGTGGTTGGGGTGTTGGGGTTTTGAAAACGAGCGAAAACCCGGAGACAAGCCCCCGTGAAATGTAAAAAAAAATTAACAGATTTTGACAAGTTTTTCCCAAATGAATTTTAATTTGCGAACAAAAAGATCTATGGAAAGAAAAAGTCAAAAGGTACAGTGCTGAATAAACCCTTTCGGTTTTGTAGTTTGAATTCCCGTCAGAAAAAATTTCAGACCCTAAAGAAAAAAAGTGTTTTACAGTTGTACAGTTTCTTTTTAACATGGTGGCAGACAAGTTTGAAAATTTCACATTATCGTAGAGGGGCTCTTGAATGTAATTGAAGGCGTTTATTGTAAATTTTACACAATAGATTATTTATAGAGGAAAACAGGAAAAAAGTATCTCCAGGGAAACTACGGTATAAAAATTTAAAAAGATGAGGATCGTTTTTTGTTCCCGGCCCAAGGGAAAGAAAATGGTGGTTGGGCTGAGTAAAGACAAAATAACCAAAAAAAATTTTAAAAAAAACCCCAAAAATTTTTTCCCCCCCAAACCCCAAAAACCCCACAAAAATTAAAACCCCCCCCCCAAACCCCACCCCCCCCTTTTTAAAAAAAAAACCCCCCTAACCAAACCCCCAAACCCCCAAAAAAACCCCCCCCAAAAAACCCCCCCAAACAAAACCCCAAAAAAAAACCCCCCCCCCCCCCCCCCCCAAAACAAAACCCAAAAAAAAAAAAACAAAAACCCCCCAAAAAAAAAACCCAACCAAAAAAACCCCAAAAAAAAACCCCCCAAAAACCCCCCCCCAAACACCAAAAAAAACCCAAAAAAAAAAACCCCCCCCCCCAAAAAACCCCCCAAAAAAAAACCCCCAAAAAACCCCCCCCCAAACCCCCCCCCAAACCCCAAACCCCAAAACCCCCCCCCCCCCCCCCCCCCCCCCCCCCCCCCCCCCCCCCCCCCCCCCCCCCCCCCCCCCCCCCCCCCCC
>JAMYXO010003012.1:0-21557 GCA_033310375.1 Conus canariensis | reverse complement strand
ATAAAAACTTCCCAAGATTTAATTGAAAGATCTTTAAGTTTTTGGAAAGGTAAATTCCCCAAAGTTTTGTTTGTTTTGAGGGCCCTTTTTAAAAATTTTTTGGGAATTTTTTACGGGAAGAGGGGGAACTAGTGGGGGGGGGTTGGGGGGTTGGGGGAATTTTGGAAAGGGGGGAAAGTAAAAACACAAAAGGGCCCAAAAGGGTGCCAAGGGGGGGAGGGGGGAAAAATCCGGGGAATGCCCCACCCCCATTGTTGATGAAAAAAAAAATTTTTATGGCTTAGGGCTCCCTTTCCCCCCCTTGAATGGGGAAAAATTTCCCTTTCATTTTTTTTAGGGAATAAATTTTGGGGGGGTTTCCCCAAAGGCAAAGGGAAATTTGGGCAGATTTTTTGGGTTCCCAAAAACCCTTTTCCCCCAAACTTGCGGGGGGGTTTCCTTCATGGGGGAAAAAAATTTAAAAACAATAAAGGTTTAATTTACCAAAACCTTTGGGGCCCATTGGGGAACCAAGGGAAAAATTTTTGCAAACCCCGAAAATTTTTTTAAAAACCCCCCGGGGTTGGGGTTTTTTTTAAAATTAAAATTTAACAAAAAAAAAAAAAAAAAAAAAGAACCTGCCAAAAATTCCCCTGAAATATATTTGGAAGGGGGGTTTTTCCCCCAAAAAAAAATTTTGGGTTTTTTGGTTGGGTTCACCATGGGAAAAATTGTTTTTTTGGTCACAGGAGTAAAAAATGTGTAAACCTTTGTTCCCCTTTTTTTAAAAAAACCCAATTTTTCCCTGATTTTTTAACTTTTTTTTAAAACCTTTTCCGGGGCAAAAAAATAAATTTCCCAAACACTTATTTTTCCCGGAATTATCATGGAAATTTTTTAAAAATTTGGACCAGGGGCGGGGGAGGGTTTTTTAAATTTTCGGGACCGGGAGGGGGGAATCGGGGTTTTGGTTGTGCCCACGGGGTTAAAGGGGATTTGGGGATTTAAATTTCAGGTTAAATTTGGTTCCCTTTTGGGGGGACACAGTCCCTTGGAAAACCCCTTTCCCTTTGGGGTTTTCTTCACAATAAAAAAAAAGGGCCCTTTGTTTTTTTCGGGGGGGAACATTGGAGGGGTTTTTTGCTGTTTTGGGCCCAAAAAATTTTTATTTTCCCCTTTTTTGGGAAATTTTCCGGTTTTGGTTGGGAAATTTGGGGGGCCTTTTTACCTTAAGAAAACAGAAGTTTTACATTTTGGCGGGGATGAGGGGGATTTTAGAGGGGAGTTTAAGCATGCCACAGTTTCAGATTTCCCCCACTGGGGGACTGGCTTTTAAGCGGGGTTTTGGGTTTTAATTTTAAACCTTTTTTAAAAAATTTGGCATTTTTTTGGCCGGAAAAAAAAAAGTTTAAAAGGGGGTTCGGGGGGGGCCCAACCGGCCGGGGCGGGAAATCTAGAGGGGAATTTTCTTAAGTGACTTTGCCTAAATTTTAAAATTTTTTAAAAAAAAACCCCCTTTCTCTAAATTTTGCTGTCGTAATCCCCTGTTTTTTCGGGTTTGGCTGCAAAAATTTGGGGTTGAAAAAAAGAGGGGCCCCAACCATTTCCACGGGTTTTTGGCCTTTTCCGGGCTTTTTTTCCCATAAAAACCCCGGGCCAAAATTTTTCCCCAAAACCCAATTCCTTTCCCCCAGGAAAGTTTAAAAAAAAGGCTCCAAACCCCAGGCTCCCCAATCTTAAAACTTTTTTTGGGCCCCCCCTTTTCTAAGGGGGCCCTTTTTGCTAGGGGATGTTGGAAAAAAACCCGTTTTAAAATCAAATTTTAAAATTTTGGGTTTTCCCCTCCATTAAAAGGGGAAATTTTTTCTTTTTATGAATAAAAAATTTCTTTCTGAACAATTTTTGCAGGGAAAACCCAACCCCAAAAAACAAAAACACCCCCAAAAAATTTAAAAGGTTTTTGGGCCCCCCCAATTTTTTTAACCATTGTTTTGCCCAACGTTCTTTGATAAAAACGGGGGGTAACTTTGGGAAAAAAGAAAAATAATGGGGGAAAACCCCCAAACCCCTTTCCAAAAAAACCAACCGCCGTTCCGGCCCCTTTCATTTTTGTGGGAAAAGGGGGGAAAACTCCTTTTTTAATTTAAGCAAAAGGCTCAAAAGGGGAAAATACTGTGCGGGGGGAAAAACCGGGGGGAAACGCCCCTTTTAACTGTAAACGGGAAGTTAGAAATTGAAGAAAAGCACCCTTTTTAAGTTTTTGGGTTTGGGGCCCCCCTTTGGGCCCAAACCAAAAAACCCAGTATTTTTCATCGCCACTCGTTTTTTTGAAATTTAGAAAATTAAACCCCTTTTTTCTAAATTTGTTTTTGGCCGGGGGGGGTTTAGGAAATGGGGGAAAAATTTTCCCCCATATTTTTCAGTTCCCCGGTTTTGGGCGGGGGCTGGTTTGGGGAAAAATTTGGGTTTCCAAAATTTTTTTTTTGGGGCCAGCACAGTACCCCTGTTAAAAAAACCTTTCCCAGGGAAAAAAACTCATCCCAGGGGAAAGGGTTTTAAACCCTTTTTTCCAAAGGGTTTTAATTGTTGGAGGGGGGGAGAAAGGGGGATGGGCGGGTTGGTAGGGGGGGTTTTAAAATTTTCCAGACCCTTTTTGGCCTTTTAAAAGGAAAGGCAAATTTGTGAGTTTTGTCCCAAACCTTTCGGGGAGGGGGGATTTTTTAAATAGGGAAAAACCCCTCTTTTGGCATTTTTGGCCATTTTTAAAATTGGGAAAAAAACAGGATGGGGGGCCGGGGTTTTGGGCAGGGGGGAAGGGAGAGGGGGGATGGAATACATGTAAAATTTAAAAATCAAAACACCACGGGTTAAATAGGGGGTTGTTGGGGATTTTTTTTTTCCCCCATCATTTTTAATTTTTTAATTGTTTTAAAATGGGGCCTTTTTAAAAAAAGGAAATTGATTTTCAGTTTCCCAAATTTTTTGGTAGGGGACTGCCAAAAAGCTTTTCAAAAATGAGAGGGGAATTTTCCACTTAGGAGAGATGTAAAAGGGGCCCTCCGGGGAAAAGGTTCAAATTCCCACCCAAAAAGGGGAACCTCAAATTTTTTTTTTGGGGCCTTTTTTTCCCCCCCCTCGCGGGGGGGGGGAAAAAATTTTGTACAAAAGAAATGTTTGCTTTTAAACGATGGGGTCAAGGTTTCAGTTTTTAAGGCAGATAAACCGGAAATTCATTCCGGGTAAAAATTTTTTCCTTTTATCTCGGGGAAAACCCCATTACAAAATGAATCGGGGGTCCCGGAAACTTTTTGGGGGGTACATTTAAAACAAAGGGGGTTTGTTCTTTAAATAAAAGGGGAAAACACCTTTTGGCACGGAACTAAAAAAAAAACCAGTTTTGTTTTTCCAAAAGGGCAGGGCGGGAAAAGCACGGGTTGTCAAACCAAAAAGGGTTTTTGAAATTCCAAACCTAAAAACCCTCGTTTCAAAAAATGTGTTTTTTTCTTGGGAAAAGGGATAAAAAAAACGGGTTTTTCTAGTTTAGTTTTTGTATTTTTTTTTTTTTCATGACCCCAAAAGGGGAAAAAACCTTTGCTGGTGGGGGGGAAAAAACCAAAAAACAATTTTATGCCCCCCCATTTGGGGAAAAATTTCAAAACGGTCAAAAGACAAAAAAAACTAAAAGGCCTCTTCAAAATTTCCCTTGAATGCCCCAAAAAGGGTTTGCTTTTTGGGTTTCCCAGATGGTCTTTTTTTCCATTTCCCCACGGGAAACCTTTTTTTGGGGGGCAGAAAATAAAGGGGACAAACTAAAGAAATTCAGGCCCCAAAATTTCCCAAAAACGGGCAAAAAAAAAAACCTGAAAAATTTTTTTCCCACCATTTTGACTGTCGGGGTAGGGGCAGTGCAACGTTTGGGCCACGGGATTTTTTAATGATGGGGACTTCCCCTTTCCCAAAACCCCATTTTGTTGTTTTTTTATAGCCCAAAGGGGAGTACAAAAAAACCCTTTTTTTTTTTGGCCCCCCCTTTTTCCCCTTAAAAAATTAAAAGTGAAAACCCTTTTTTACGCTTTTTAAAAAGGGGCCCGGGTTTTAAATTTTCCTGTAAATTGGATCGCTTTGTTCTTTTCTATTTGGGGTTTTTTTCTCAAAAATTTTTGGTTTTTTTTCCCCCAGAAAGGGTGTGCTATTTCTGGGGGGCCCCACCGAGACAAAAAAAAAACCCAAAACAAAAAAGAAAAAAAAAAAACCTTCATAAAGGGCCTTTCTTTTCAAAACCCCCAAAAAAATTTCATTTTTTTTAAATTTTAAGATAAAAGTTCTGAAGTAAAAAATGGGGAAAATTTTTCCATTGGGGTTGTGCCCTTGTTTAGGGGGGGGGGGGGGAGGGGGGGGGATTTTTTTTTTGGGTTTTTGGGTTTTTTTTTTGGTGTTTGTCATGGCTGGCAGGGTTTTTTCACCGGGGAATTTTTTGATCATTGGGAAGGGTTTGAACTGATTCCCTTTTGGGGAAAAAGGGAAAATTTTGCCCCTAAAAAAATTTTTAAATTTTTAAATGGGCGGGGGGGGAAACCAAAGCGGGTAAAAATTGTTTGAAATTTTTGGGGGCCCCATTTTTAACCTCCAATTTCCCCGGGGCTTAAAAAAGGGAAAAGGTTGTTTCATGCAAGGGGTTTTATCCCCCTTTAAATTTTCTTAAAAAAAATTGGGTTTAGGGGCCCCCAAAAATGTCAAAAAGGGGCCCTTTTCCCAATTAAAGGGGAAATTTAAAAAAACCCGGGGGCCCGGTTCTTTTTCCAAAATAACCCCTTTTTTTTCGGGAAAAGGTCTTGTTTTCCGATTGGGGGGCCCTTTTATAGTGTAAGGGCTTTCCACGGGGGAAAAAAAAAAAAAAAAAACAAAGGGGAAACTAAAAGCCTTTTTGGGAAACCCCAAAAAATTCCCTTCCCCCAAAAAAAACCTTTTTTGGCTTTGGCATTGGGGGTTATTTAAAAACTAAAAAAGTGGTTTTGGCCCTCATTTCCCCACTTGTTTGGTTTTTTTAAAGTTCGGGGGGAGTTTATCAAGTTTTTTTTTCTTATTAAAGGGAAAAGATTTAAAAAAAAATTTTTTGGGGCCTTTTTTAAAAAAAAAAAAAAAAACTTTGGTGCTTTCCCATGGGGAGGGTGTGTGTGGGGGAAATGTTTTTTTTAAATCTTTTTCGGGGTTTTTGGGACTTCAACGAAGGGTCAAACCCCTGGGGATAGGGCCCCTTTTTGGGGTCGTTTTTGGCTAAAAAGGGAAAACTTTTAGTTTCTTTCCCTCCCCCCCCCCTTTGCGGGCCCTTTAACCCAAAAAAACCCTTCCCATTCTAAGTTGGGGCCTTTGTCGCCCAACCCTTTTCCCAAAGGGGATAAAAAGGGGCCTTTTGGGAAAAGCTTTTTGTGAGGTTTACGGGTTTCGCCATCTATTTTGCAATCCAATGCCCAAAAACGGAAGGGGGGGGGGGGGGGGGGGGCCCCCTTTTTTTGGGGGATTTCGGGATGCCCTCCCCCAGATCCCGGGAAAAAATTTTTTTCTTAAAAAAAAACCCCTTTTTAAACCTTTGGGTTCCCTATATATTTTTTTCAGCCCTTTTGAGTCTCATTTTTCCACGGGGCCCAAAAATCAAAAAGGGGGGGAAACAAACATTCCCCCCCTTGCATTTTGTGTATAAAAAGTTAAAAAAGGAGGGGGAAAATTCATACCCCTTAAAGGGGTTTGGGCCCGGGGGGGGACTTTTGCTTTTAAATTTAAAAACAGGGGGTTTGAAAAACCCCCATTTATCTTTTTAAAAAGTTTTTTTCCGGGGATTTTCCTCCAAAGGGGGGGAACCCCGGGGGGGGACTGGGTAAAAAACCTTCTCAGTTTTTTTCCCAAACCCCCTGTATCAGGTTTTTCCCTTTTCCCAATTAATTGAAACCCAAAGGGGGGAGGGGGTTTTTTGGCCCAAAACCCCGGCCCCATTTCCTGCCCCAGTTGCCCCCAATTTGGCCGGGGAAAGAATTTTTTTAACGATCCCATTTTTGGCCTTCGTTTGGGGGGATGCTTTTTTAAATTTTTTCCATAAATTTGAAAAAATCTGGGGACTTTATCCATAAAGCACGGGCGCCTTTGGGGTTTTCAGTTAAAGGAGGGGAAATTTTCCCCAGGGTTTAAATCCCTTGGGGGCCTTCAGGGGGCCATCTCCGAAGGGGAATCCCAGGGGGGGGGCAAGAGGCAAAAGGGGGCCTTTTGGCAACTTAGCTTGTTTTTCCCAAAAAACTCTCAGTTCCTGTTTTTATCGGGGGTTTGGGAAGGGGCCGGGGCTCCCGGTGCCCCTTAAAAAAAAACCTCTTAAACCAGCACCCCAACCCCCCTGGGATTTTCAAAAATTTCCCGGGTTTTGGGGGTTTTTTTTCCCTTTTGGGTTTGGGGAAAAAACCCAAAACAGTTTCTCCCTACTTAGGACTCCCCCAAATTTTTGGGCAATCATTTGGGGTTTTTTTGGTTAAAGGATTTTTTAAATTTTCTTAAACTTTTGGGGGGCCCAGGGGTTTAAAGGGTTTTTTTGTTTCCCCTTTAATAAAGGGATTTAAATCTTCCTTTCTCCCCCGGGAAGGAGGGGAAAAAATTAAAAGGGGGTTTTAAACATCTTTAAATTAAAATTTTCCTTTTTCCCTTATTAAATTTTTTCCAATTTCTTATTTTTTTCCCATCCCCCCACTAAATGTAAACCAGGGTTTTTCTAAAAAGGGTTTTGGAAACCGGGAAAAAAAAAGGGAAAAATAAAGTTTAGCCGGTAACAACAGAAACCTTAACAAAAGGGGAGTGCCCCGCTGGGCTGGCAAAAAAGGGGGAAAAAATTTTTCCCTGTTTTGACTTTGGAAACGGGGTTTTCACCCCCAAAAAGTATGAAACCCCCCAAGGAAAAACTAAAAAGGGGGTTCACAGGTTTGAAAACCTTTTTTTACTTTAAACTGGGGAAAAAGGGGAACACAACCCAAAAACAAGTTAAAATAAAAAAACCCCCCAACATTTTTTTGGGGGTTGGAAGGGGGGGGGAAAAAACCCCCCAGAGAAAAACCCATTTTTTAAAACCCCAATTTTTTCTGTTTTGGGGATGCATCATAGGGAAAATGGGAAAAAAAAAAAAATGTCCCCCTTTTTGGGGCCTTTTTTTTTAAAAAAAAAAGAAACAAAAAAAATTTAAAAAATTAACTAAAGCTTTTTTTTAAATAAACAAAATTGGGGGTTTCCTTTTTCAAAATTCCTTTTTTCTTAAATCCTGGGGATCTGAAAAAAATTGCTGTGGAAAGGCCATTTTTCCAAGCAACAGCCCCCCTAAAAAGGGGGACAAAAGTCGGGGGAGATTTAAAGTTGCAGTAATGGGGAAAAAAAAAAAAGGGGGGCACCCCAACGGGGGAAAATAAAAAATTGGCATTTTTTAAAATTTTTTCCGGGAAAATTTAAGCTGCGGGCGGGTTTTTAAGGGGAAAAAAAATTAAAAATTTTCCCCACATAATTTTTTAAACGGGGGTCTTCCCAAAATTTCGGAAACAAGTAAAAATTGGTTTTTAAATTTTGGTTCTTGTCCCTTTGTATTACTTTTTTTAAACTGGTCACGGGGAGTTATAAAAAAAATCCCCTGGCAATTTTTAAAAGTTTAAAAAAATTTTTGGGGGGCTGGGTTTTAGTTTCTTACAAATTTTAAAAAAAACGGGGGAATTTGGGGATTTTGGTTGGGGGTTTTGTGTGTCCCGGTTCCCCAACCCGGGAAGCCCAATCCCTTCCCCCCCGGGGGAAAAACCCTTCTTTAAAAAAACCCGGGTTGCTGCCCAAAACCTCTGCCTTTTTTCCCCGGCCTTTTCCCACCCCCGGGGGAAAGGGGGGGCCTTTTAGGGGAAAACCAAAAGAAAAAATTAATTTCCCGGGGAAAATTGTTTAAAGGGGGGGAAGGGGTTTTTTCTTTTCAAAAGCTGTCCCCCCGGGGGACTGATGGGGGAAGGGGACGGGGGGGATTTCGGGCCCTAAAGGGGGGTTTGGGGGGGACCACCAGTTGAAAGGGCAAAAAGGGATAAAAGGGGGCAGTTTCCCAAACCGCTGGGGGGCCCAAAGAAAAAACGCCGGAAGGGCCCGGGGAAAAGGAAAAACGGGGGAAGGGGGTTTTTTCCTGAAAAAACCGTGGTCGAAAAACCCAATTGGGGGCCCAAAAAAAAGGAAAAAGGGAAAAAAAGGGGGGTTTCAGGGGGGTCCCCCAAAAAAAAAGTTTGGGGGGAAAAAGGGGAAGATTTTTGGGTGGAAAAGGAAAATTTTCCGGGGCCATTTTGGGGGGGCCCCAAAAAAAAAAAGGGAAAAAAACCCCTTTTATCTTGCTCCCAAATTGGTTTATTTTGGGGAAGGGCCTTGGGGTGGGCCCCCCAAAGGGGTTCCCAAATTTTAGGGGTTCCAAATAAAAAAGGAAAAAACGGGGAAAGGGGGTTTGGGGTTTCATTTGCCCCGGGATTTTTTTCTCCAAAAAATTACCGGGTAAAACCCCAAAGGAAAAAGGAAAAAACCCTTTTTTTTGGCGGGAAAAAGGGGCACAGCACTAAATGTAAATGGGTTTAAATTGGGTTTTGAGGAGGGGGGCCCCCCAAAACCCAACCCACGGGCGTGTCCGGGAAAAAATTCCCCCCCCGTTTGGGGAAAACCCCCACCCCCTTTCCTCCCCCCCCAGTTTCCCTTTCCCCACCCCACTGCGGGGGTTTGGCACCGGATTTTTACTGCAAACCCCGGGCTCGGGCCCGGGGTTTTCCAAGTTTTCCGCACATTTTGGGCCAAAAAGGGTTTTTGGGTCAGGGGGGCCGATTTTCCCCCAAAAAACCCCCAGCATTTTCAGAAAAGGGGGGAGGAAGTAAAAAATCCCCCGGGCAAAAAATTCCCGGGGGCCCTTTTTTGCTCCGGGAAACCCAGCCCCCGCATTTTCGGGTTTTGGCCCAATGAATAAGGGGGGGGAAACATTTTCTTTAAAAGGGAAGCAGGGGGGGGCCTTTAGGGGAATGGGTTTTTGTGGCTTTTGCGGGGGAAAGTCGGGGGACCTTTTCGGTTGGGGGACCAGTGGGGGGGGCCTCCCCCGCGGGGACTCCTCTCTCCCCCCCTTTTTCCCCCATGGGGGAAACCCAGTGATTTGTTTCGGGGGAAAAACGGGGTTTTCTACAGCTTTTGGAATTGGGAGCGCACCTAATGACAAAGACACCAGGGGTCTCCCACCCCCAAAACCCCCAGCCTACAAAAATGGACATGAGGGAAAAAGGGGCCCTGGTTTGCTGGGGGGTCTTTTTCCTGGGGGAGGGAAAAAGGGAAAAAAATGTGTATTTCCCAAAAAAAAAATGGTGATTTTTTTTGTTTCCCCTTTTTTGCCCCCAAGGGGTTTTGGGCGGGGGATCCGCTTTTTAAAAGCAAAAACCCTGAAACCCAACCGGGGGGAAACCCCCCCAGTTCTGTGTTCCCCCCCCATCTCCCCTCCCCCCAAAACCCAAAACCAAAACAGGAATAAAAGGGAAAAAATTTTTGGTTTTAAAAAACCCAAACGGGGGAACTAAAAAATGTTTTAGGGGAAAATTTTTTCGGGTCGGGCCCCCAAAAAAAAATTTTGTTTTTTCCCATGACAAAGAAACATTTGGGGCCTTTCCCAAAAGGGGCCCAAAAGGGATTTTCCCCCCCAACCCCCAACTTTCTTTTTTTAAAAAAAAACCTTTTTCCAACCAAAAAAACTGGGGGGCCCAAAAGGGGGAACTGTTAGCTTTGGGAAGTAGAGTTTGGGGGGGGTTTTGGAAAAAAAAGGGAAGGGGTTTGGGGGGGGGGAGAAAAAGGGGGGGGGGGCCCATTTCGGGGACTTTAAAGGGAGGGGATTTTTCCCGGGATAGCTTGGGGGGATAAATCCCGGGGAAAGTTTTTCGCCCCATGAAAAAATCCCCCCAAAAATTTTTCTTTGGGGGTTCCTTTTAAAAAAACCCTTTTGGGCCATGACCCCAACAAAGCTTAAAAAAAAAAGGGCCTTTATGAAAAGGGTTTTCCAGTATTTTGTTTTAAATTAAAAAGGGGCCCCATTTTTTTCCACCCAAAAAAAAAAGGGTTTAAATTGCGACAAAAAAGTATCCAAACACTTTTTAATCCCCCCCGGGCCCCAAAAAAAAAAAAAAAACCCCACCCGGGTCACAGAAACCCCCACCCCCCTTTGGGGGAAAAAAGTGGGGGAAATTAAAAAAGTTTATTTAGGGGTTAGAAGAAAAATTTTGGCCTTAGTAGGCTTACGGGGAAAAAATGTATTTTATTCTGGGGAAAGGGGGAAAAACCCAAATGTAACCCCACAGAAAAAAAAACCAAAATTTTTTTTTTCGGGTTTTAAAAGATTTTTCGGGCCGGGGACTAAAGGGTTAAACCCGAGTTTTTGGGAAACTAAACCGGGAAGGGGGGTTTTTTAAAATTTTACTCAGGCCCGGGGGAAAGGGGATCCCCCAAAATCCGGGGTTTTCCCCCTGGGAAAAAAATTCCAACCTGTTTTAATTATTTTTAGGGATTAAAGGGAAAAATTTTAAAACATAAGGAAAAAAAAATTTTAAAAAAAAGTTTGCGGGAAAAAAAAAAATTTCCCCATAAAAAAAACCGTAAATTCAACCCAAAACTCATTGCGTACCCCCAAGGTTTTTTTCCCGGGTTCCCAAGTTTTTCCCCCCTTTTTGGAGGGCTATTTTCCCCCAAATTACAATTCCGGGCCGGGGGGGCCTTTTAGGGTTTTTAATCCTTTGGCTTTTTCTTTTTCCCAAAATTTAAAATTTAATTGGGGAACCTGTTCAGTGACGGGCAAATATCTAGATGAAATGCGATTTTTTTAAAACCAAATTTTTTCTTGTTTTGTTTGGGTCCATGTAAAAGGGGGTTTTTTTTGGGGGGGGGGGGGGGGGGGGGGGGGGGCCCCCAAGGGTCTTTGGGGCCAAATAAAAAATTTCTTTTAAAGGGAAAAATGAGATGGGGAAGGGCAAGGAAACCATTTTAAAGAAGTTTTCTTTCAAACCTTTTGGGAAGGGAAAGGGGGGGACTGAAAAGGGGATAAAAAAAGGGGGGAAGGCATTTTTAAATTCCAATTTTTGGTTTTTAAAACTTTTGCGGGGGGAAAAAGTGAAAACCCGGGGAAAATTGGCGTGTTCTTTTTTTCAACCTTTGTTGAAAAAAAAACCCTAAGTATGCCAATCTTTTGGGTTTTAAAAGGGTGCCCTTCAAAAACATTTTTTGCACGGGGAAAGGGGGGGAAGGGCCGAATTTTAAAGGGAACCCATTTGGAAACTTTGCAAGTCGCCGGGCAGTCTGGATTTTTTTTGTTCAAAAATTTTAAATTTTTTTCTTTTTTTTAAAATTTTTTTTTTAAAAAAAAACTTTTGAAAAAAAAAAAGGGAAAAAAGGCGGGGGAAATTTTTTTTTGGGGAAAATTTGTGACAAACCCTGATTAAGGGGGGGTAGGGTTTACACCCCACCCTTTTTGGGGAGGGCTTCTTTTGGAAAACAAAAGGGGAAAATGAAGTTTGCTTAAAAGGGGGAAAACAAATTCACAAATTTTAAAGCCCAAAAGAAAAGGGGAAAAAATTGTTTTTTTTCCACCCCCCAAAAGTTTTATGGGGGGGGGTTTTTACCTTTGGGGGAACCAAAAAAAAAGGTTTTTTTTTTTTTTTCAATTATAAATTTAAATTTAAGTGTCACCCCCGGGTTTTTTTGTTTTTGGGTTTTTTTTTTTTTGGGGCCTGTGTTTGTTTTTTATGGGGGGTTGGGGGGGGGGGGGGGTTGTTTTTGTATTAGTGGGGTATTTTTTGCCATATGGGGCCCACAGGGGAAAAAAAGTTTTCTGTGGGAATTTCTCCGTTTTTCCCTCCCCATATTTTAATTTTTTCCCTATCAAGAGAGGCCCCAAAAAAGGGCTTTTCCCAAAAGCTGCTTAAAATTTTTTTTGGGGGACAGGGGCTTCAAAAAAAAATTTACAAAAACCCAAAAATTTCGGGGGCCCCCCAAAACCCCAGGGGGGGGTTGTCCCCGGGGCCCCCCAAACCGGGGGCCTTGGGGGGGCACCTGGACACGGGCCTTTGTCTGCGGATTTCTTTTTGCCCCCTTTTTTTTCCAGCCTGATTTTTCTAGGGATCCCTTTTTTTTTTCAAAGAAAGGGGAAGTGGGAAACGGTCGTAAATTAAATTTCACGGGTTTTAAACCACCTTTGGGGGCTTTGTTGGGAAAGGGGGGGCCCGGGAAATTTTCCCCTTTTCCAATGGGGGGGCCCTTTTTTTGGGGAAGGCCCCCCCACAGGGGAACTTTTTGGTTTTGGGGGGGTCTGCAAAAAGCAAATTAAAATTTATTTGCAGGGGGGTATGTTCAAAAGGGGGCACTAAAAAAATTTTTAAAAAAAAAAACTTGGGAACCTTTTTTTCATTTTGGGAGTTTTGGGCCATTTGGGGAAAGGGGCCCAGGATTTTTTTTAAAAGGAAAAAGGAAGGAAACCTAAAAAAAACTTTACATGTTTTGCACTCCCCCTTTTCCCCCCCTTTCCCCTCCCTTTTTTGGGCCCGGGGGCCCCTCCCCGCCCACAAAAAACACCCCCAAACTCCCCAAAACTATAAAAAAACAATAAAATTTAATCAGGGGAACATGCCCCACCCTTTGCGGGAAAAGGAAAAAACCCCTTTTTTTTTACCCACCCCGGGAATTGGTAAAAAAATGGGGGGGAGTTGGCCACCTTCCCCTAAAAACAGTTTTTAAACAGAGAAAAAAAAACTGGGGCCCCTTGCGCCACCATTTGATCCCCTTGGAGTTCCTAAAAACCTTTTGGGGGCCCCGGGGTTTTTCAGGGGAAACCCAAAACCCCCTTTCCCTTTTCTAGGAATTAAATCCCAAAAAAGTTTTTCTGTTTTGGAAAATTTTTTGGTATCCTGTGGTGGTGGTTTAGTTTCAAAACCAAAAAGGGTAAAAAGGGGGGTTTTTGGGAAGGGGAAACCGGGGAAAAAAAATCGGCCCAACGGTTTTGGGATTTTTTTTGGGGGAAATCTTAAAGGGGGCCCCTTGGGCTTGTCCCCCGGGGGCCTTCAAAAATGCCCGGGGGGGGGATTTGCGGGGGGGACGGGATGTCAAAACCTGAGTCTGTCAAAAAACCCCGGGGTTTCGGGCCCAACTTTAAAAGTGGCCCTAAAAGGGGAACTGGGGGAACTATAAAAACTAGCCCCGGGCCCAAAAAACCCCAGGGGGGAAACCTTTGGGGGACGGGGCCTTTTGGGAAATTTGGGGCCCTGGAATTTCGCTAAAAACAGGAGTTTTAATAATGAACCCTACTCCCTGTTTTTTCCGGATGAAAAAAGGGGGGGGTTTTAACTTCTAAAGGGGGGACACAGGCGGGGATCATTTGGCAGAAACATCAAAAAACAAAAAACCCCAAATGCAGGTTAAAATTGGGGTTTTTGCAGACGCGGTTTTGGGAAATTTCCCCTAAATTTCCACGGGGTTGGGAGGGGGAGTTGGGTGCACAGCTTTCCGCAACACTTTCCCCAAACTTAAAATTTCAAAGCAGAAAAAGAAATTAAAAAAACCTAAAGGGGCCTTTTCCATTTCCCTCGAGGGTTTAAATTGCCCCCCCCTAAAGGGAAAATCAAAAACGTCCCCTCTTGGGAGGGTCCGAGGTGGGGGGGGTTCAAAAAAAGGGGGGGCAGACCCGGGAAGAAAAAAAAAGGGGGGGGGACAAAAGGGCCCTTTCGGGCCCGCGGGCCCTTTCCCCCCCCCCCCCCCCCCAAACCCCCTTAGGGAAAAAACTTTTAAGGGACCCTTGGGGGAGACCCCGGGGACCCGCCCCAAAAAAACAGATCTTTTTTTAATTCATTCATTTTTGCCGGGGTTGCTGCAGGGGGGTCGGGGAAGTTTAATTCTGTACATCGGGGTCTGGGGGGGAACTAAAAAATTAACCCCCTGAGGGGGGGGGAAGGGGGGGGGGATTTAACCAGGGAAAACTGGACCCAAAAAAAACCCCAAAACGGGGAACAAAAAAACTTGTTTAAGGGAGTTAAAATAAAGGGGTCATGACTTTTTTTTTTTTTAGAAGAGGTCAAAAGGAAAAAATTAAACCCAAAAAACCAAAAAACAAACAAAAAAAAAAATCCACCCGGGAAAGGGGGTTTTGAAAATCCTTTTCCCGGGGGTCCCCCTTTTAGGGGACATAATTTTTAAAAACCCAAAAAAAAAAAAGGTTTTAAAGTTTGTAGCTTGCTTTAAAGTAGGAAAAAAATAGTGAAAGAAAAATTCAACCCTTTTCTAAAACGGACGGGGGGGGGGAACCCACACCGAAAAAAAGGTCCCGGGGGTTTTTTTTTTACGGGGGGAAAATTTTGGGAAATGGTTTTTTGGGGGGTTCGCCCCTTTTTAAGGGGGGGACAAATTTTACCTTTAAAAAAGCAAAAAAAGGAAAAAATTGCCATTCCCCTCTGCTTTTTTCCCCACAGGTGCTAGGGGGACACTTTTTCATTTTTGAAAACCCCCCATTTTTTTTTTCATAGAAAAAAAAGGGAAAACTAGTTTTTTGGTTTTTTGGGGAATTTAATTTCTAGTTTCTTTTGGAATTGGGAAAGGGAAATGGAAAACCCAATTAAACTTTCCCCCCAGGGGGAACCAAAAACCACCCGGTTGCATTTTTTTCCCCGGGCCCCAAAAAACCCAAACCCCCCAAAAATTAAATTTACCCTTGGGGCCAACCAAATTTAAATTATCCCTTTCTTCTTTATTCAAAAATTTTCCTTGCTGAAAAAAAAGGTATAGATTTAAAAAATTCCGGGGAATTTGGGGAAGGGGGATTTTCTGTATGCCCCAAAAGTTTTTTGTTTTTTTATGTTGAGGCCTAAAACTGTAAAAACCCCAGCCTTTATGTTCTCTCCCCCCCCACCACCCAAAGGTTTTTTTTAAAGGGGGAAAAAAAAAGAGAAACCCGGGGAAAACCCAATTTTTTTTAAAGGGGAAAAAGGAAAAAAAAAAAAAAAAAATTGTCTTTCATTTTTAAAATTTTTCCCTGTTGTGAGGGGAATTTTCTTGATGTTTTACTTGAAAACCCGGTTTTTAACCGGGTTTTGTGTGCTTGGGTTTTAAAAAATTTCCCCATTTTATTTTTAGATATAAGGGTTGTAAAAAAAAAGGGTTTTCCAGGGTTAGAGGCGGGGGGGGAAAGGGGGTGGTAGGGGGGGGGTGGGGAGGGGGGGGGGGGGATTAGGGGAAGGAGGGGGAAATGGGGGGGGATTTGCGGGGGGGACCCGGGGTTACTGGTTCCCAAAATTTGGGACACCCCACTGAAATTAAAAACCTTATTTGGGGGGGGTCCATTCTTCCCAACTCCCAGAAGTTGTACTTGAAAAAATTTTTTAGGGATGTTTTCGGGGAAATTACATCCCATTTGGTTGTTTTTTTTTTTTTGGGGGTTTTTTTTTTCCCTCCCCTGGGGGGGCAAAATTTTTAAAAAAAAATTTCCCTTAAAACTTTGGTTTTAAAGTTTTTTTGTTTTATGCCCGTTTGGGGGGTTTTATTTCAGGTTTTTTCTTTTTCTTTTTTTCCCCATTTTTCCAGGGGAAAGGGGGGAAAAGTCCCTTAAACATTATTTTTAGGGGGGGGGCCCTTTTTGGGCAATTTAAACCTTCCTTTTTCCAAATCCAGGGGTTTTTGGGGCTCTTTTTTCCAATTTTGGCCAAAGGGCACCCAGAAATTTTTGTAAAAGGGGTGTGCATTTTGGGTTTTGAAAGGGGCCCATTCCAAAAAAAGGAAACCCGCCCCCTTAAACCAGCGGGGAAAACCCCCCTCGGGGGGTGGTGTTCGGTAGTCCCCTTTCCCGGGCAGCCCCCCAATTTCCTCTGGGGTTTTGGGGGTTCCCGGTTTGGGGGGCCCCTTTTTCAAAAGGCCCCAAAATTTCTCTTTTTGGTGGTGTTCCCGGTTTTTGGCCCTTCCCCCGGGGCCCCCGGGGTCTCCAGGGTGGGGGTTTTGGTGGGCCCCCTTTCAACCACCCCAACCAGGCCCTTTTTTGGTGGTTTTTTCGGTAGTGCCCTTTTTAAAAAGGGAAAGGGGGGCCCAAAACTCATTTTAATTTTTTCACCCATCCCCCTAAGGGGAGGGTTTCCCTTGAATTTCTAAAAAACATTTTTTATGTCCCAAAGGGTTAAAATTTTTTTTTCATTTTTTCCCGCAAAAAAAGGGGGGGGTTGGGGGGAAAAGGAAATTTGGAAATTTTTTGCTAAGGGGGGTTTGGGGCCCCCAATTTTTGTTGGGGGATTTTTTAAAAGGGAAAAACCTGTAAAAAAACCAAAAAAAAACCCCCCCGGGGCGACGGGTTTTTTGGGCCCAAAATTTGGGGAATCCCCGGCGTTTTTTAAAAAAAAAAAATTTAAATTTGCAGATCAAAAGTTTTAGCTGAAATCAGATCCCCCTTTAAACCCAAGTTTTTTTGGTTTTGGGGTTGTTCTTCTTTCAAAAAACCAGAGAAAAAATTTTCTTTTTTCCACCAGGGGTTTTTATCAGTTTTTTTTCGGGGAGATTTAAAGTAGATCTTATTTTTTTTTTTTTTTGAAAGAGGAAAACCCTTTTTTTAAAAAATATAAAGTTTTTAAAAAATGTTTTTTAACAGGTGTCTAAAATTTGGGAACCCGGGAAAAATTTTTGTGCTTTTTTTCCTCAAAAAAATTTTAAGGGGGGATGTTTTTTAAATTTCTATTTGTGGGTATTTTTTATCAAAGAGCCCCCAGCAGGATAGGGTTTGGCCGGGGGGTCCCGGGAAAATTTTCGCCCTTAGTGGGTTTCGCGGGGCCCCCTAAAAAAAACATCAAAAAACTAAAAAAACTTTTTTTCAATAAACTAACAGCCTGGATAAAAATTTTCGGGGGGAAAGGTGAATTACTTTTGGGGAAAAAACACCCGGGGGGTTTTATTTTTTAAAGCTTTCTTATTAATTTTGTTTGGGGGGCTTGGGGGGGGGGGGGGGGGGGGGGGGGGGGGGGGGGGGGGGTTTTGGGGGGGGGGGGGGAGGGGGGGGGGGGGGGGGGTTGGGGGGGGGGGGGGGTTGAAGGGGGGGGATTTTGGCCTTAAAGGTTTTTGGAGGGGATTTTTTTTCTTTTTCAGTTCTTTCATCTCAGGGGATTTATGCGGGGGGGATTTACATTTGACAAAAAAAAGGGGGACGGGCTTTTTTTCACTTTTTTTTTTTTTTTTGCCCAATCTTGGTTAAAACCCATGGAAAAAAATGGGGAAAAAAAAAAAGTATCGCCAAAAAAGTTTTTCCCAAAAAAAAGAAGTTTTTTAAGGGCATTTACTTTTAAAACCCAGGGGGTTTTTCTTTTTTGGGTTTGTTTTTTTTTTGGTTTTTTTTTTTTAAAAATTTTTTTTCTTGAAAAAATTTTCCAGGAAAAGGGGGCAAATTTAAAAGTTTTTTAAAATTGGGGGGAAAAAAGGGGGACTTTTTAAGGGCCCTTAAATCTCTAACCTCCCCCCCTTTTCCCTTTCCCCCAAAAGGGGAAAGCTGTTTTTTGGACCCTTTTGAAAGGGGGGGGGGGGGGGGGGGGGGGGGGGGGTTTGCTTTATGAAAAAACCACTTTCCCCTTTAAAATTTTTTTCACCCTTTTGGGGGTTAGTCCCCATTTTAAAATCTTTCCCTTTTTCTTTTTCGGGGAGGGGCCTCGGGAACAATGTGGTGTGGGGGGTTTGGGGTTTTTGGGGTTTTTTGTCTCTTGGAAAATTTTTTTAAATTTTTTAAAAAAAAAAAAATGGTTTTTTTTTGGAATTTAACTTGAACCCCGGGGGTTTAAATATTTTTTATTTACTCCTAAAAAGGTGTAAATTTTTTCTTAGTTGCTCTTTTATAATAAATATTTTTATTTTGCTTTTAGTAATATGTTTATCACCACCCCTTTTTTTTGTTTAAAAAGGGGGTTCTTTTGGTTGGGTTTGGAATTAAAAAGGGGGGGACATAAAAAAAAAAAAATTTGAAATTTTAAAAAATATTCTTTTTTAAGGGAAAAAAAAAATTTTGGGGGCCCAAAAATTTTCTCCGCTAAAATTTGCTGGTAAAGTTTATTTGGGGGAATTTTTAATTTTTTTTGGGGGAAAATTAAAGCATTTTTTTTTAAAAACAGAAAAAATGGGAATTAAAAGTTTTAAAAAATTAAACATTTTTAAACTTAAAAAACCCTAAATTTGCTTACTTTTTTGGGCGGGTTTAAAGAAAAAGGTTTTTTGGGACCCCCAAAAAAGGGGGGCCTGTTTAAAAAGCCCGTAAAATATACTATATTTTGAGGGGGGGAAAATTTTTAAAGAGGCACCCCCCTTTGATTCGGGCTTGCCCAAAAAAAGTAAAACCTGTTATATTTAAACGTTTTAAACCCCCAAAACCAGACGTAAAAAAGTGTTTGGCGTTTATTTGAAAAATCCTTAAGGGGTTAGGGTAAAAAAAGTTTGGGGGGGAGGGAACCTTTTTCCCATTGGGGGCTTATGTTGAAAATTTGGGGGTTTGAGAAAAACAAAAAATTGGATCAAAAACAAACCCTTTAAAAAAACATCATCAAAACCGGGAAGGGCGGGGTCTTCGGGGAATTTGGGTAAATTTTCAAAACCTTTTTTTTGGTTTTGGAAACACTATTTTCTTAAAAAAAAGGGGGAATTTTACGGGGCATTTTTGGAATTTTGCACCCCCAAATTTTTAATCCCAATTATTCCCAAAAGGGGCAGGGTTTGAAAAAAAATTTTTTTTTTTTTTTTTAAAATTTCATCCCCCCCAGAAATTGAAATTAATTTTGGGACCTTTAAAAATTTCCCAGGGGAACTTTTAAAAACGGGCCCTAAAAAACCCTTTTTTGCTAAAACCAAAAAATTTCAAAAAAAGCAAAATTTTTTCCCTTTTCCCCCAAACCCCCCCTTTGGTCTTTTTCGGGTTCCTTTTCCCTTTGTTCGTACCCTTTGGGACCTGCTTTAAAATCCCTTGAACCTGAAGGAAAAAAAAGGGGGGCCCCAAAAAAAAAATCGCTCTGGGATGAAAAGCAGGGACCTGCGGAACCTTTCTTTTTCCAAACCTCCCCCAAAACGGGGAACCAGTTTTTTGGCCTGACAAAAAGGGGTGTTTTTTTTTTTTTCCCAAAAAAAAAGCGGGGGCCCCCTTTTAAAAACCCCCCCAAAGGAACACCCACTTCCTTTCCCCTTCAATAAAGGGGTTCCACATTAAAAAATGTTATTTTCTAGTTTTAAAAATGATTTTTGTTCTCGCTAAAATTAAAATTTTTTGGGGGGACAAAGTTCCCCCCTTCCAATTTTAGAGAAAAAAAACCGGCAGGGGGAGGGGAAAGGCTTCTGCTTTTGGGGATAAAAGGGGTTTTTAAAAAGGGGGGGCACCCAAAAAGGGGGGGGGACTGTTGCTAAAAGGGTTTGGGAAATCGGGCGGGTTCTTTTATTTAAAAATACTTTTTACCCCTTAAATTTTCTCCCAAGTTGGCAGGGGGGGCCCAAAAAAAACCCCAAAAAGGGGGGAATTATTTTTTTTCGGGGAAATGAAAAAACATAAAGCGGGGGGGGCCCCCCTTTTTCAGTCTAAACCCAAAAATACAAGCTTTATAGTCTGGGGTTTTAAAAATTTAAAAAATTTCCATTTTTTGGGTTTTGATTTTTCCCCCAACCCTTTGGGGCCCTTTGGGTTGACTGGGGGCATCTCCGGCAACTCAATAGAAAAATTTTTAAACTTTTGTTGCAAAAAAAAAGTTTTGCCTTTTTAACTTTGGAAAAAAAAACCCTTTGGGGGGGGGTTTTAATTAAAGGGACCCCAAGGGCCCAGGGATTTTTTCATTCAATAAAACAAATCGGGGACTGTAAGCTGCAAAACCCCCAAAAACCTTTAAAAGGGGGGGGGAATTTTTGTCAAAAAAAACGAAAGGGGGGCCCCACATGTTTTGCTTTTAAAATTTTGGCTTTTGTGGGAGGGAAACAAAAAAACCCCCCCCACAAAATTTTTTTTACCCCTTTTCATTTAAAAAAGTTTGGGTTTCCCAGGCACCCCCGGGACAAAATCGAAAACCCCCTTGCGTCTTTTCAAAAAAAGGCCCCAAAAAGCCCCTTTTAAAAATTTTAAAATTTTGGGGGCCCCTTTAAATTCCAAATTAAAAAAAAGGGGAAAAAAAAAAAAAATAAAAAAAATATTTTTAATGAAATTGTTGGGGAAAAAATTTTAGGGAAAACCAAAAAGAAAAATTTTAATTTTTGGGGGCCAAAAAAAGTGAAGCCAAGGCCCCGGATTCCAAAAAAGGGGGTCCACAAGCCCCCCCATTTTTGGGGGCTTTTTTTAGAAAAAAAAAGGGGGGGACTGTATTTTTTTCGGGTCTCCCGGGGAAATTTTCCCCCCGGTTCGGAAAAGTGGGGGATCAAAAAAAGCCCCTGGGGTTAATCGCAATTTTTCAAAACCCCTTTTTCCCTTTTTTTTTCCCCCTTTCCCAAAACTCCAAGCCCCCAAGGGTTCCAAAAGGCTAAAGGGCAAAGGGGGGGGGGGGAAAGGGGAAAAGGGAAGGAACAAAAAAGGGGGGGGGGAAAAAGTAAAAAAGGAAAAAGGGGGGGGGGGAAGGGGGGTACAGGAGGGGGGGGAAAAAAATTGGGGCAAGGGGAAAAGAAAGGGGGGGGAAGGGGGGGGGATTTTAAGGGGGGGGGGGGGGAACGGGGTGGGGGGGAGGGGGGGGGTGGGGGGTTTAAGGCAAAGTTTTATTATTTTTTACACTGAAAACAGTTTAAAACGGGGAAATTTTGGGCATGACGAAAGGGGTTAAGACCCATGAAAAACTTTAAAGGTAAAAACCCCAAAAATAAAAAAAAAGGGGGTGAAGTTTTTTTTTTCTTTCGGGAAATAGTAAAGGGGGTTTTAAACCCCATTTGAAATTGAAAACCCAAACCCCTTAAAGGGCCCATTGGTTTCTTTTGTTTTTTTTAAACCCGGGTTTTTTGATTTTCATTTCCCATTATTTTTTTAACTTTTTGGCCAAATTTGCTCAGCGGGCAGTGGTGTGTGTGTTTGGTGGGGGGGTTTGGGTGGTGGGGGGCCGTTGGTTGCTGTGTGTGGTGGGGTTTTGAAAAAAAAAATTTTTTTTTTTTTTAAAAAATTTTAAAGGTTTGGAAAAAACCAAAAAAATATATTTATTTTAAGTATAATATTTTTTGGGGCCCTTTCCTTTTTAAAAATTTTCAAAGGGGGGAAAAAGCTTTAAAAAAACCCAAACACATATCATAAAACATCACTTTAAGATGGGATAGATAAAAAGGTTTATTTTCACTTGGGTCCCATTGTAAAGAAAAAACCCCCAAATCTAGTTGGCCCGCCTTTGTTTGGGGGCGGGGGTCCCCCCCAAAAAAGGGAAAACCCTTCTTTTTGGGGAAAAGAGGGGGCAAAACCCAATAAAAATTGGGCCCAAAAAAGGGGGGGCCCCCAAAAAATTCGGGTTCACGTTTTTCCCACCTCTTTTCCCTTTTTCCCTACCGGGAATTTTTTTCCCCCGGGGCCCCTTGGGTTTTTTAACGTTTGATTG
>JAMYXO010003011.1:7500-17500 GCA_033310375.1 Conus canariensis | reverse complement strand
CCCCCATCCCTCTGTCTCCCTGCCCTTGCTAGTTTGTTCTTTCTTCAGCTCTCTCTCTCTCTCTCTCTCTCTCTCTCTCTCTCTCCTCTCTCTCTCTCTCTCTCTCTCTCTCATCGACTGTCCGTGTGTTTGTGTGCCCGTCTCTGTGTCTGTCTGTCTGTCTCTCTTTCTCTCATTGTCTATGTGTTTCTCTCTCTGTGTGCCTCTCTCTCTCATTTTCTCTCTCTCTCTCTCACTGTCTCTGTGTCCGTCTGTGTGTCTCTCTCTTTCTCTCTCTCATTGTATGTCTGTGTGTCTGGTGTCTGTCTGTCTGTCTGTCTGTCTGTCTCTCTCTCTCTCTCTCTCTCTCCAATAAAAGTATATATGTCAGCAGCTGGCATTGTATAAGAGAATACACTGGTGCCAGTGTCCTTCTATCTTCAGGCAATAGATTCCTTCTCTGTTGGTCTGCCTGACTTTTCGTCTCTTGGTCTCTGTTTCTGGTTCACAGATTTTGCCTCTGTCTCTCTGTATCTCACTTCCTTTGCCTAGGAAAGATTTCTATCGGATTCAATGTTTGTCTCTAGGTGTATGCTGCCTGTCTGTCTGTCAGTGTTTCTGAGAGTGTGTGTCTATTTGTGCGCACGTTTTTAATCTTTTTCTGTCTTTGTCTGTATGTCTGGTCTGTCCATCTGTCTCTGCCTGTCTCTTTTGTTTTGTCTGTCTGCCTGTCTGTCTGTCTTTCTGTTCTGTCTGCCTGTCTTTCTGTCTGCCTGTCTGTCTGTCTGTCTCTGTCTGTCTGTCTCTCTTTCCTAATCACGAATAACAGTATACTTGGGGGAAGTTAACATTCTATCAGAGGAATGCCCATAAAGTCCCCCCCCCCCCCCTACATGCAACGCAGGAAGATATCCCCCCCCCCCCCCCCCCCCGTAAATGTTCGATTGCTTCCTGTAGAAATGCAAAGCTTCTGTCATTCCTTACTCAATTACGCAAAAAAAGAAGAAAACAGACAGGATGATAGGAAGCGGGTGGGGCACGAAGGAGGGATGAAGGTTAAGGCTGGATGATGAAATGAACTTCATTTTCAGACGCAAAGGTGGTGTCTATACTGTGCTGTGCTGTGCTGTGCTGTGCTGTGCTGTGCCACTTAGTCCCTTATTTCATTTTCATCTCCTGTGTTGCGCTGCTTTTTGCTTCGTTGTGCTCCATACTTTTAGGTTCTGCTCTGCCTGCCTGCCTGCCTGCCTGCCTGCCTGCCTACCTGCCTGCCTGCCTGCCTGCCTGCCTGCCTGCCTGCCTGTCTGTCTGTCTGCTTGTCTGTCTGTCTGTCTGTCTGTCTGTCTGTCTGTATGTATGTATCTAGGTCTCTTTCTGGCTGTTTCTGTCTTTCTCGCTCTATTTCCTTATCTATTGGCACACTGGACTGGTTATTTGTTTATTTATTGAATCACTTATCTCTCTGTGTGTGTGCGTCCGTGCGTGCGTGCGTGCGTGCGTCCGTGCGTGTGTGTGTGTGTGTGTGTGTGTGTGTGTGTGTGTGTGTGTGTGTGTTGCGTGCGTGCGTGCGTGCTTGCGTGCGTACGTACGTGTGTGTGTGTGTGTGTGTGTGTGTGTGTGTGTGTGTGTGTGTGTATGTGTGTGTGTGTCTGTGTCTGTGTCTGTGTGTATGTCAATGTGTGTGCGCGCGCGCACTTATCCGTGTGTGTGGGAGGTGGGGGTGGTGTGTGTGTGTGTGTGGGGGGGATTGTAGTTGAATGCTGTGAGCTGTTACGCAAATAATTGACATTCTTATTCATGTTTACGCGTTAAAATCCTCTGTAAGCCTTCAGTGATAACCACAAGTATCAACTGTTTGCGTTTTCTTTTTTTTTTCTTTTAGAATCGTCATGATCCTGAAAATATATGAAATGTCAACAACAGATTTCAGACTATGGTTCTAAGCGTGTGATTAGCACAAATGGACTAAACCTGTTGATATCATTTAGGCTTCTAAACAACACAAATATGAAATATGTGCACACGCATGGAGCACAATACTGAAATTGGAAATAGCAAACCTATATGCTGACAGCACATACAAACACTTACACACATATACAGACACATATATGCATGTATGTATGTACACATATACACACATGAACACAATATATATACACAAAAACACAGACCGACCGACACATACATAGAAAAACGTACATTTACACATAACTCCTCTCTCACCCTCTCTCTCTCTCTCTCTCTCTCTCTCTCTCACACACACACACACACACACGAAGAAATACGCACAGACACAGACACACACACGCGCGCGCGCGCACATACACACGCACACACACAGACACACACAGACACACACATAGATACAGACACAACACACAACTATAAATGCACACACACACACACACACACACACACACACACACACACACACACACACGCCACACACACACACACACACACACACACACACACACACACACACACACACACACACACACACACACACACAAGCACACGTGCACATGCGCAGGAATTATCCACTGTAGTGAGTTACATCTTCGGCAGCTATATCACCAAAGAAATTCCGGAAAATGGCTGGTCATTCCCTCAACCCCCCCCCCCCCCCCGCCCCTATCCACCCGTCCTGACCGCACCCACCCTTATGACTTCCTCAACCCCCCTCTCCACTCGTCCTCCCCCACCCCTCTGACTCCCTCAACCCCCCTCTCCACCCGTCTCTCCCCACCCCTCTGACTTCCTCAATTCTCCTTCCACCCGTCCTGCCCCCCACCCCTCTGACTCGCTCAACCCCCCTCTCCACCCGTCCTGCCCCCCACCCCTCTGACTCGCTCAACCCCCCTCTCCACCCGTCCTGCCCCCCACCCCTCTGACTCGCTCAACCCCCTCTCCACCCGTCCTGCCCCCCCCACCCCTCTGACTCGCTCAAACCCCCCTCTCCACCCGTCCTGCCCCCCACCCCTCTGACTCGCTCAACCCCCCTCTCCACCCGTCCTGCCCCCACCCCTCTGACTCGCTCAACCCCCCTCTCCACCCGTCCTGCCCCCCACCCCTCTGACTCGCTCAACCCCCCTCTCCTACCGTCCTGCCCCCCACCCCTCTGACTCCCTCAACCCCCTCTCCACCCGTCCTGCCCCCCACCCCTCTGACTCGCTCAACCCCCCTCTCCACCCGTCCTGCCCCCCCCCCACCCCTCTGACTCCCTCAACCCCCCTCTCCACCCGTCCTGCCCCCCACCCCTCTGACTCGCTCAACCCCCCTCTCCACCCGTCCTGCCCCCCACCCCTCTGACTCGCTCAACCCCCCTCTCCACCCGTCCTGCCCCCCACCCCTCTGACTCGCTCAACCCCCCTCTCCACCCGTCCTGCCCCCCACCCCTCTGACTCGCTCAACCCCCCTCTCCACCCGTCCTGCCCCCCACCCCTCTGACTCGCTCAACCCCCCTCTCCACCCGTCCTGCCCCCCCCACCCCTCTGACTCGCTCAACCCCCCTCTCCACCCGTCCTGCCCCCCACCCCTCTGACTCGCTCAACCCCCCTCTCCACCCGTCCTGCCCCCCACCCCTCTGACTCGCTCAACCCCCCTCTCCACCCGTCCTGCCCCCCACCCCTCTGACTCCCTCAACCCCCCTCTCCACCCGTCCTGCCCCCCACCCCTCTGACTCGCTCAACCCCCCTCTCCACCCGTCCTGCCCCCACCCCTCTGACTCGCTCAACCCCCCTCTCCACCCGTCCTGCCCCCCACCCCTCTGACTCGCTCAACCCCCCTCTCCACCCGTCCTGCCCCCCACCCCTCTGACTCGCTCAACCCCCCTCTCCACCCGTCCTGCCCCCCACCCCTCTGACTCGCTCAACCCCCCTCTCCACCCGTCCTGCCCCCCACCCCTCTGACTCCTCAACCCCCCTCTCCCACCGTCCTGCCCCCCACCCCTCTGACTCGCTCAACCCCCCTCTCCACCCGTCCTGCCCCCCCCCCACCCCTCTGACTCGCTCAACCCCCCTCTCCACCCGTCCTGCCCCCCCACCCCTCTGACTCGCTCAACCCCCCTCTCCACCCGTCCTGCCCCCCACCCCTCTGACTCGCTCAACCCCCCTCTCCACCCGTCCTGCCCCCCACCCCTCTGACTCGCTCAACCCCCTCTCCACCCGTCCTGCCCCCCACCCCTCTGACTCGCTCAACCCCCCTCTCCACCCGTCCTGCCCCCCACCCCTCTGACTCGCTCAACCCCCCTCTCCACCCGTCCTGCCCCCCACCCCTCTGACTCGCTCAACCCCCCTCTCCACCCGTCCTGCCCCCCACCCCTCTGACTCGCTCAACCCCCCTCTCCACCCGTCCTGCCCCCCACCCCTCTGACTCGCTCAACCCCCCTCTCCACCCGTCCTGCCCCCCACCCCTCTGACTCGCTCAACCCCCCTCTCCACCCGTCCTGCCCCCCACCCCTCTGACTCGCTCAACCCCCCTCTCCACCCGTCCTGCCCCACCCCTCTGACTCGCTCAACCCCCTCTCCACCGTCTGCCCCACCCTTACTCGCTCAACCCCCCTCTCCACCCGTCCTGCCCCCCACCCCTCTGACTCGCTCAACCACCCTCTCCACCCGTCCTGCCCCCCACCCCTCTGACTCGCTAAACCCCCCTCTCCACCCGTCCTGCCCCCCACCCCTCTGACTCGCTCAACCCCCCTCTCCACCCGTCCTGCCCCCCACCCCTCTGACTCGCTCAACCCCCCTCTCCACCCGTCCTGCCCCCCACCCCTCTGACTCGCTCAACCCCCCTCTCCACCCGTCCTGCCCCCCCCACCCCTCTGACTCCCTCAACCCCCCTCTCCACCCGTCCTCCCCCACCCCTCTGACTTCCTCAATTCTCCTTCCACCCGTCCTGCCCCCCACCCCTCTGACTCGCTCAACCCCCCTCTCCACCCGTCCTGCCCCCCACCCCTCTGACTCGCTCAACCCCCCTCTCCACCCGTCCTGCCCCCCCCCACCCCTCTGACTCCCACACCTTCCACACACCATCTCTTCCCCACCCCAACCCTCTCATCCTCCATTCCCCAGCCTCAACCTCTTTTGTGGATTGAAGACGTCACCATTATTGTCTGCCGTCACCCGCAAAAAAGGAATGCTTTTACCTAGAACTAACTCTTTTATTTCAGGACCAACGAAAAAAAAACAACAACAACATCATTTTTCATATAAAGAGGAGGTAGGTGTGTGCCGTGTCAGTACCTTTGTTATTCCACATTTATCTCCCCTGATGCAATGGTCCGTGCCTCTGTCTTGCCTAAGGTGACCCATGTCTTCTCTGTCGGTTTATCTGTTGGTCTGTCTTTTTTTTTTTTGCTTTTCGGTATCTGTTTCTGTTTCACAGACTCTGCCTCTCTGTGTGTCTCCGTATCTGTCCGTGAACTTGAATAGATTGATCAGGCCTGATCTGAAGTAACAAAATTCAGGTTTGGTGTTTCAGATATTGCTGTGCATCGTCAACGATATAATATCCATATAGAAAAGAAGATTTGTTGTGTCCATTGTGTAAATCTGATAGGGAAGATGAACTTCATTTTGTATTCTTAAGTCCTGTTCTGGCAGATCTACGACAAAAACTTATTCCGTTAAGATATTATCGACGTCCAGCACTGTTGAAATTAGTCTGTCTTTTGTCGTCAAAAAATCACAACGTTGCAAGGAACCTTGCTTTATATCTGTACAAGTCATTTAAAAGAAGGAGTGATTTGACCTAAGTAAATGGCATATGTTGACAATGTTTATATTTTTTGTGATAAAACACCGTGTTTAATGATGTTCTTTATTACTCACCCCCTTCAAATGGGACTGTGGCCTTTTTTTTCTTTTTTTAAAAAAAATAAATTATCGTTATCGTTATCTGTATCTCACATTCTTTGTCTTCTCGTGCTTTCTGTAGGATTCTACGTCCTTCTCCCTGTGGTTGCTGGCTGGCTGTCTCTATAATTTGAGTGAGTGTCTTGGTGTGTGTGTGTGTGTGTGTGTGTGTGTGTGTGTGTGTGTGTGTGTGTGTGTGTGTGTGTAGACAGTGTGTGTGTGTGTGTGTGTGTGTGGTGTGTGTGTGTGTGTGTGTGTGTGTGTGTGTGTGTTAGACAGTGTGTGACAGTGCGCGTGTATGTGTGTGTGTGTGTGCGCGCGCGCGCGCGTGTGTGTGTGTATGTGTGTGTGTGTGTGTGTGTGTGTGTGTGTGTGTGTGCGTGCGTGCGTGTGTGTGTGTGTGTGTGTGTGTGTGTGTGTGTGTGTGTGTGTGTGTCTAACTATCTGTCTATCTATCCATCCATCAATCCATCCATCCATTCATCTATGTATGAATGTGTGTGTATGTATGTATGTATGTATGTATGTATGCATGTATGTATGTATGCATCTCTGTGTGTGTGTGTGTGTGTGTGTGCGAGCGCGCGCGCGCGCGCGTGCGTGCGTGCGCAAGCGTATGTGTGTGTGTGTGTGTGTGTGTGTGTGTGTGTGTGCAGCAATTCGTCCACATCATCATCCCCTATCCCAGCAACTGTTGATGTGAACACATCTTCCACAAATCCCAACTTTTCTCCAAAGAAATCATTTTCTTTTCGCTTTCCAGTACTTCTGGAAGATACGAAGAAAGGATCTGCCACACTGAGTGGTCTGGGCATTTTGAGCAAAAAGCTTTGGGTCAACTCCATTGGACCCATAGCCGGTCAGAAACAGCTCTCCTCAGGCAGGTGGTTGATCGGTTGTACTTCCGCCGATCAACAAAATCGACTACAAAAAACAACCAATTTGTCAGGAATTTTAATAAAATGTTCTGTACCTGAGGTTTTCACCGAAGGTGTGGTAAAGCCAATTCCTCTTGACATCAGTCTTTCTGACATTAAGAAAGAACTGAGTCATGTTTCTTCTGTTAAAAGACTTCCCAATAAAGATGGAAGTGAATCAAGAGCCATAAAAATCACTTTCTCTACATCAACACTGCCAAAAGAAATATGTATTGGGTTCCAGTGTTTCTCTGTTGATCCTTTTGTACCACCTGTCTATCGTTGTACTCGGTGCAACAGACTGGGGCACACAAAGTCTGCGTGTCGGGCTAAGCCGACTTGTGGAAGATGTGGTCACAATGACCATGTCTTGGAATCGTGTACCAGGGCCAAACATTGTATAAACTGTTCTGGAGATCATTCAGCCTCTTACCTTGGATGCCCGGAATATAAATTACGTGTTTTGGCCGGTAAGCTAAAGTCTTCCAACCACATGCCATATTCTGAGGCTCTCAGACAAATCACAGTTCAAAAGAGCAAAGGAGAGGTAAAGGTGCAGGAATTAAAAGAAGACCCCAGGGTGCCGGGAAACGATAATTCAATTAAAGCTAATCACCACATCAAGTCTTATTCCTCGGTTCTGAGTCAAGGAATGATGAAGGCTAATCAACAAAACCCGCTGCCCACTTCTTTGGATTCTATCCCCCCTTCAATCTGGGGCACACGTATTTTACCAACTCATACTAATAGTTCAAATCAAACTAGTATTGCTGTCACAAATCAGACAAGTATAGGACAGACATCAAAATTTCGAAAACATCTGTGCCAACTTCTCTTAAAGAAAAGTCTGACTCTTCAAGTTCGTTCAAAAAACAATCTGTAAATTTTGATCTTGAAAAGATTTTAATGTATCTTGAAAATCTCTCAGTGAAATGTCTGACCATCCTAACAAAAATTTCTGATGTCATGACTTCGTCAATCATTGAATTGAAAACAATTCTGTCCAATGCCTGTCTGAACTCCAAATGAACGTACAAAGAGAAGTTCTGTCAAACGTTATCCGTTTTTGGTGTTCTCTGTTGCTGGTATTCTCAGTTATAGTCCTTTTCCTTACGAATAACATGATGTGTATGAGGCCTGAACAAGTCAAACCTACTGGTATTTGCTCGTTTCTACAATTGAACTGTAGAAGTAAGTGCAATTTTGTATATTTGGAAAAATTTTTGCAGAAGCGTTCTTTTGACGTAGTTGTGCTTCAGTCATTGCATTGCCACAAAAATGACTTACCCAAGTTAAACGGATTCTTCTACCCACCTGTTATAGATGAGGTAAAAGCCAACGTTAAAATAAAAGTTGCTACATATGTAGCTTGCAATCTTATGTATCAACCATGCAAAACACCGTGTTCTTCAATAGATAAACGTTTATATTCTTGCTGTATAGAAATTAAGGTTGATGGTAAATATTTCAACATTTTGAACTGTTATTATCCGGATGGAGTGTCTAAAGGTGAAGCTGACTGGATAATGGATTTAGACTGCTCTAGACAATGGGTTATTCTTGGCGATTTTAATTCCCACCACGCTTTGTGGTCCGAAAATCCCAATAATATTGTTAACAACAACGAATACCTTGCCAGTACAATAATCAACGCCAACTTAACCATTTTAAATGACGGCTCTATAACAAGAATTGCTGATCGATCAGATCAGCGTTGCTCATCGATAGATTTGTCTTTAGTTTCCCCAGACATAAACCCTTTGTGTACTTGGCAGGTTCATCAAATACCGTTAGGCAGTGATCATCTCCCTATTGAAATCCAACTTCTAGTGAGCCCTGAAAAAACAATCTACAATTCTGAATGCACTAAATATAATGAAGATAAGGCTAATTGGGCGCTTTTCAATCACATTTTGACAGCAGGTTCGTCTTTTCTAAATTTCAATCAAAATACAGTGTTAGAGAAAGGTTTGGAAAATTGTTATTTTGAATTAAGAAAACTTATACTTAAGGCTGCAGATTCTGCAATCCCAAAAGTCAAATTAAAGAATCATCCAAAGAAAGCGTCAAACCCTTGGTGGAATATTGCGTGTGAAGTCGCCGTGGGTGCGAAAACTAAGGCCTTCAAAAGCTGGATGATAAGCCGTCATACGCAGCCTAAAAGTAGAGTGGAACAGTTACACGCTGAATACAAAAAAGCTAACACCAATAGTAACAAAGTTGTTGCTTTTGCAAAGCAGCAATATTACAAAAACTTAGTCATCAACTGTTCCAAACACCCAAACGATAGCGCTTTACTTTGGAAAGAAATTAGAAAATCTAAAGGTTCTTTTCATCTCCCAGATCCTGTTTTGATTGAAAACGATAAAATCTATAAAACAAGCGAGGAGAAAGTTGAATTATTTGCTGACACTTTCGCAGCAATGAGTCAGACTGAACATCTGCCTAAAGAAGAGCATGAACGAAGAAGAACTATTGAAAACGAAGGGAGAAACATTGAACCACATGACAATGACAACACGTTATATATTAATAAAAATCTAACAATGGAGGAGCTTCTGTACTCACTTCGCCGTCTAAAATCTGGTAAAATTGCGACAGGATTTGATCCCATTTCTTACAACATGATAAAGCATTTTCCACAATGCTTTTTGAAAAAATTATTAGAGTTCTTCCAATTATGCTGGAATTCTGGAAAGCTGCCAATGGCTTGGAAGAAAGCAACAGTTGTACCTATCCATAAACAAGGAAAATCAAAAAGAAAATCTTCTAATTTTCGACCCATTTCTTTGACTCCTCACATTGGAAAACTTTTTGAGAGGATAATGAAATTCAGATTAGAACATTTCCTTGAAAAGAATGGGATTTTGCCAATATTTCAAGCTGGTTTCAGAAAAGGGAGGGGTGTCACTGATCATGTTAGTCTTTTAGCTTCACACGTCAAAAAAGCCTTGGCTAAGCGACACTCTACTTTAGCCACGTTTTTTGATATTCATAGAGCGTACGATTCTGTTTGGCATTTTAAATTATTGTCCAAGGCTCATGAAATTGGGATTAAAGGTCGTTTCCACATGTTTTTACAATCATTTTTATCTGGAAGAACGCTACAAGTAAAACTAAATGGTGTGCTGTCAAGTACAAGATATGTTAACATGGATGTCCCTCAAGGAAGTGTCATTTCTCCAATCCTCTTCTCATTGATGCTTTATGATCTTAATCAGATTGACACGAAAGGGCAACTTTAGC
>JAMYXO010000300.1:32500-54687 GCA_033310375.1 Conus canariensis | reverse complement strand
TGGGGGGAGGGAGGGAGAGAGAGAGAGAGCGAGAGAGAGAGAAAGAGTGAGTGAGTGTAACTCTGTGTGTGTGTGGTGTGTGTGTTGTGTGTGTGTGTGTGTGTGTGTGTGTGTGTGTGTCAGCGTGAGTGTAAGTATATATATATATATATACACATACATATATATATATATATAATAGATAGATAGATATAGATATAGATATAGATAGATAATAACACACACACACACACCCCACACACACACACACCACACATACACACACAGGCAGCGGAAATAGGTGTGTGTGTGTGTGTGTGTGTGTGTGTGTGTGTGTGTGGTGTGTGTGTGGTGTGTGTGTGTGTGTGTGTCAGCGTGAGTGTAAGTATATATATAAGTGTGTATAATTATATATATATATATATATATATATTATTATATACATACATATAGATAGACACACACACACAAACACACACACACACACACACACACACACAACTACAGAGGCAGAAGGGGGGGGGGGGAGCAGGGGGGCATGCCCCCTACAGAAAAATGTTGGAGGAGGGGCACCTTTATTGCCCCCCCCCACCCCCACCCCCACCCCCCACCCCTAATATTGAGCACCTCCAAAAAAAATCAGAGAGAGAGAGAGGTTTGATGGTTCATCACCTTGTCGTCATACTTCTGTCAAAATCGCTCAGGAAAGATGTAAACACATTTCTCGGGAACCTCTCTGCAGCTGACCCACTTTGGCCACACATTACTGATCAGTACCTGACCAGCATTGCCAAGAACGGCATATATTATTATGCTGATGCTATTGTAGTGCAAGCTATGGCGAGAATAATTGGTTAAGGACACACACATCGTAACAAGTCAGCAAGAGAGCTCCAGGACAGGCTACCTGATGAATATGATCTTGGCGGGAGACATTGAATCATCCCTTCCACCTGTCCTTATAGGGCAAATAGGTGAAGAACATTTTGTGAGCCTAACGCTTCATCAAACCAGAGACAGTGAAAATGATGAAGAAAAGGAAGAACATTTTGTGAGCCTAACACTTCATCAAACCAGAGACAGTGAAAATGATGAAGAAAAAGGAAGAAGAAAGTGTTTCCTTATCTCCTACAGAAGGTGCATCAATCATGCAGTCTCCTCGTGACGACGCCAATCGACCTGCGCAGTCTCCTCGTGATGACATTGACCGACCTGCTACTGTAAGAAAACCAAAATGTCAGTCTACTGTGCGCTGCAAGGACGCAGTCAACCCCTTTCAGCCACAGAGCGACACAGTCCTCTCCAAACTGACCAGGGTAAGTTCAGGAAGGCCCCGCTATTTCCAAAGATCTGGGTTCCTGCAATACCCTTGGCTTCACCTATGCACGACAGACAACAAGGTATATTGTTTCTTCTGCATGAGGGCTAATCATCAAGGCTGCAAACCTGATGCAGCGTTTGTATGGAGCGGTTTTGACAACTGGAAGAAAGCACTGGAAAAGTTCTCTAGCCACGAAAAATCATCTTCACATGGAGCAGCCGTGTATGATGTAAAATGTAGGAAGTCTACAACGTCAGTGTATGCTCCAGTGACGTGTCAGCATGAAACAGAACAAAAGAAACACTGCAAAGCCTGATGAACGAACTAAAGAGCCTTCAGTTTCTCCTGCGTCGGGGTCTGCCTCTCCGTGGACATGACGAGCAGGAAGGCAACCTTCAACAGCTGCTCAAGATCTGTTTTGGAGAGGGCTGCAAGAAAACAAACACAGGTTCAAAATGTCTGTCACATGACATTGTCAACGAGATCCTCGGGATTATGGCATATAAAGTCTTGCGATCTGTTGTACTTGAAGTCAGAGAAGCGAATTGGTTTTCGATACTAGCTGACGAAACCCGTGATGTTGCAAACAGGGAGCAGGTTGTAATTTGCATAAGATGGGTCACTGAGCAGTTTGAAGTCATAGAGGAGCATGTGGGACTGGTGCATGTTGACAATACCTGTGCTGAGACAAGTCTTTAATGCGCTAAAGGATTGCTTGATCAGGCTGGACTTGTCAGTGCAGAAGTGTAGGGGTCAGGCCTACGACGGGGCCAGAAATTTTCAGGGGCACGTTTCAGGAGTTGCAAAACGGTTCAAAGATGAGGTCCCGTCAGCAGTGTCCGTACACTGTTTTGGCACACTCAGTCAATCTTGTTTTACAAGAGGCTTCCAGTAAGGTCAAAGTAATAAGAAATGCCCTTGACTTTGCCACAGAGGTCATTCAGTTGATCAAATTATCACCAAAACGACAGATCCTTTTTGAAACAATCCAACATGAAACATCAACTTCGTGCAGCCCGTCCATTAAACCACTGTGTCCAACGCCTTCTTCCTTGCGCTGAACTCTGAAGCGATCTGAAGCGATCAAAGCTAAGTGGATTTTCGTTATTTTATTCGTTTGTGTCTCACCTGAAGAAGACCTAAGAGGTCGAAACGCGTTGTGTTTTGTCTTGTGACTCGTTTGTCCACGTTTCTCTGGGCGGTTCGCTAACATTTATTTAAGATTTGTTTTATTTTTTAATTTCTCTTCTATTTTCATTTGATGTTCCATTATGATTACATGACCGCTTTGTTTGCTTGTTTACTTTCTTACATTATTTCATTTCACTGCATGTTGTAGTCCCTACTCAGGGCGAGGACTGGATGTAAAAAAAAAGCACGTCAGTGCTTATCTATTATCCTCGTAAATAAAGAATTTTGTCTTGTCTTGTCTTGTCTTGTCTTGTCTTCTCTCTCTCTCTCTCTCTCTCTCTCTCCTCTCTCTTCTCTCTCTCTCTCTCTCTCTCTCATATGCAGCAATTAAGCTGACTGATGATTCAAACTAGCACTGTTCCGGAAAAAAAGAATCAGAGAAAGATAACCAAATTCTTTCCACTGCAAACAGTGTTACCTATTCTCAACTTTGGGGCCTTGCAAAAGAAACCTTTGGCAAGATAAATCTCAAATATTTGATTTGAAGCGTACGTCAGGATAACGATCAGAATACCGACTGTCTGAATGACAGCGCACTGTTTCTCACTCATGTTTGGGCATTTTCTCTCTGAGGAACTGCTAACTTGACCGATGGGGCTAAATTGCTTTGGGCGTGCCCACCAGTGCCATTTGTCCTGTGGAAACGGCAGTGTCACTCGTTGGGCGTGAGCTCCTCACAGATGATTTCCCTTGCAGATTTCCAAACATCGTTTATTCCATCCAGGGATGTGCGCGCGCGAACACGTGCATGCGTGCGTGCGTGCCGTGTGTGTGTGTGTGTGTGTGTGTGTGTGTGTGTGTGTGTGTGTGTGTGTGTGTGTGAGAGAGAGAGAGAGAGAGAGAGAGAGAGAGAGAGAGAGAGGAGAGAGAGAGAGAGAGAGAAATAGCACTGAGAGTTCAGTGAGCTGGCTACAGCCGCTTGCATTCGGAAAAGTTTTTCCATCTTGCGCTTATTCTGAATGAAGTTCTCGACATCAGAGTCTAGGTACGCTCTTCACCTTGTCATCGTCCGAGTTTAGTTTAAGCAAAATCTAGAAATTTTCAGTTTCCTGATCGAAAACCAAAAACATTGTAGGACTGCTTCCTTTTTGAGGACATGTCCCCCACACACACACACACACACACACACACACACACACACACAACACACACACACACACACACACTACACACACACACACACACACACACACCACACACACACACACACACACACACACACACCTCTCTCTCTCTCTCTCTCTCTCTCTTTCTCTGTCTCTGTCTCTCTCTTTCACACACATACACACACACACACACACACACACACAACACACACACACAAAAGAGGAAGAGAAAGAGAGAGAGAGAGAGAGAGAGAGAGAGAGAGAGAGAGAGGAGAGAGAGGGAGTGACAGACAGAAAGACAGACGGGCAGACAGACAGGCATAAACAGACAGACAGATGCATTTGTAGGTTCAGCTTTGGTAGGACTGGGGAAAGATCCATTCGGCCATTTTCCACACACGTCTCTCCCTTTCCCTTCCTTCATGTCCTTGGCACAAGGCTGACTACAGCTTGACAACGCGTTGCTGGACTGAGCATGGAACCGCACCTTGCAGAAGGCGCTCTGTCTCGGGGTCTCTGTCTCGGTTCGGTCTCTGTTGGTGTCTCGGAGTTTCTCTGTCGTTGTTTTCCTTCACCTCCCTCCCTCTGTCTGTCCGTCTGTGCGTCTGTCTGTTTGTATACCAGCCTATCTATGTAAATGCCAGCCTATCTCTCTCTCTTTCTATCTGTCTGTCTGTATGTCTGTGTGTCTGTTTGTTTGTATACCAGCCTATCTGTTTAAATGCCAGCCTATCTCTCTCCCTCTCTCTCTCTCTCTGTCACTCTCTCTCTCTCTCTCTCTCTCTCTCTCTCTCTTCTGTGTCGTCTGTCTCTCTTCTCTGTCTGTCTGTCTGTGTGTCTATCTGTGTGTATACCAGCCTATCTATTCATATGCCAGCCTATCTCTCCCTCTCTCCCTGTCCCTCTCTCTCTCAGTCTGTCTCTGTCTGTCTGTCTGTCTGTCTGTCTGTCTGTCTGTCTGTCTGTCTGTCTCTCTCTCTCTCTCTCTCTCTCTCTCTCTCTCTCTCTCTTCAGACCCGTACTCACTCTGTCTCTTTCTGTCTGTCCCTGTCTGTTTGCTTGTTTGTGTACTAGGCTATCTGTTCATATGACAGCCTGTCTGTTAGCCTCTCTGTGTATCTGTCTGTGTGTCTGTCTCTCTCTCTCTCTCTTTTTCTCTCTCTCTCTCCCTCCTCCCTCCCTCCCTCTCTATCCCCCCCTCTCTCTCTCTCTTTCTCTCTCTCCCTCTCTCTCTCGTCTTAATGTATCTCTGCTGCTGAGGGACTTTACAGACAGAATTCCTGTATGTGGCGTTATCATGAACCTGTCAGCCTATGATATCAAAGCAATACTCTCTCTCTCTTCTCTCTCTCTCTCTCTCTCTCTCTCTCTCTCTCTCTCTCTCTCTCTCTTCTCCATTTTCCCAAAACACACGAAGAAAGCAAGTAAAATGAAATGACGGCTGGTTTACGGTCTCTGCAGCTGCTTTGAATCTTTTAAAAAATGTCATGGCCATTCTCCTCACCTTCCTTCTCTCCTCCCCGCCCTTTCTCTCTCTCTCTCTCTCTCTCTCTCTCTCTCTCTCTCTCTCTCTCTCTCTCTCTCTCTCCTTTTCCTGTTTATCTGTTTTACTCTCTCACCCAACATCATCACTGTGGCATTCATCCTATGTGTGTCACGTGGACAACAGACTGCTCAACAGCGAAACCACGCACTCCTACGCATTGCACAGCGTAACGAACTCGTTGCACTGATTGAAAAGACGCCATGAATCATCCACCAAGCCCCCATCCAGATGTTCAACTGGAGAGCTGAACGAGGTGAACGTTCCTCCATGAAGAGGAATCATATATACCAACATTGGTTGAATGAACCACCACCACAATTGTAAACCGGGGACAAATAATATAAGGCATAATTCACATGTTTACAGTGTAAAATTAGATGTAGCGGATATTGCATGTAAAAAGAAAATAAAAAAACCCATAAAAGCACACACATGCATGCCTATTCTCTCTCTCTCTCTCTCTCTCTCTCTCTCTCTCTCTCTCTCTCTCTCTCTCTCTCTCTCTCAATCACTGCACCACACATATATGCATTCCCTTAAATCAAAGCACACAGATTACACCGCATCGCCACACGAAGGTCTGTGCATACCCATGCCCTTCCTTACTTCCTTGACCCACAGTTTATAGTATCTGTCTGTCTGTCTGTCTGTCTGTCTGTCTGTCTGTCTGTCTGTCCTGTCTCTCTCTCTCTCTCTCTCTCTCTCTGTCTTTCTCTCTCGCATCAAACATGCATCCCCACAAACCAAAGCACATGTAGATGTGTGCATATGCATGCCCTTACACATTCCCTAAACCCAATCTCTCTCTCTCTCTCTCTCTCTCTCTCTCTCTCTCTCTCTCTTCACCCCATCCCTTCTTCGGCTCTTTCCAGTTATTCCAAATAAATGACAGAAGAAAGAAATAACTGAACGAAACAATGGTTGGTTTACCATAATCTACTGCTCTTTTAAATCTTCTAAAATCTGATGATGGCCATTTTCCTCGTTTTCTTTCTTGTTTGTTTTCTTGGGTTTTTTGTTTGTTTGTTTCTTTCTTTCTTTGTTTCTTTGTCTGTTTTGCTCCCTCGCTTACCATCATTATCGCCGTTGAATTCATCCTATCCGTGTCACAACTATAAGTACTTACTTACTTAGGCCCATAGCTCAAGGGTGAGCATAGGCCATTGACAACACTCCCCCATCGCATTCGGTTTTGGGCTGCTCGCTGAATGCCTGTCCAGTTGGTCCCCTGCCTCTTTATCTCTGCCTCAGTGTCTCGCCTCCAGCTGCTGCGAGGTCGGCCTCTCTTTCTTTTCCCCTGCGGGTTCCATGTCAGGGCTTGGCGTGTGGTGCTGGATGCTGGCTTCCTGAAAGTGTGTCCAATCCAGCCCCACTTCCTCCGCAGAATCTGCTTGGCCACTGGTTCCTGTCCCGCTTGCTTCCATAGATCTTCATTGCTGATTTTTTCTGGCCATCTGATTTTGAAGATGCGCCTCAGACAGGTGTTGATGAAGGTCTGAAGTTTTTTTTTTTTGTATTGCCTTGGTCATTCTCCAAGTCTCGCAGCCATAGAGTAGAACCGACTTCACGTTTGAGCTGAAGATGCGTAATTTTGTTGTCCTTCTGATCTCTCCTGAGGCCCAGATGTTCTTTAGCATGATAAATGCTGCTCACGCCTTGCCTATCCTGGCCATGATGTCTCGGTCGGTGCCCCCCCTGCTTGTCAACTACGCTTCCCAAGTAGACAAAGGAATCTACTTCCCTGATGGGCTCGCCTCCGACTGTGACTGGGCTGCTGCATGTGGTGTTGATCTTCATCAGCTCGGTCTTCTTCTTGTTTATCTTCAGCCCTGTTCCTGCTGATGTTGTCTCAAGGTGGGTGGTCTTGTCCTGCATCTGTGTGTGACTGTGGGAGAGGAGTGCCAGGTCGTCAGCAAAGTCAAGGTCTTCTAGCTGCGTCCAGAGTGTCCATTGTATCCCATTGTTCTTGCCTGTTGCTGTGGTCTTCATGATCAAGTCGATGACCAGGAGGAAGAGGAAAGGTGACAACAGACATCCCTGGCGCACTCCTGTCTTCACCTCAAAACCGTCTGACAACTGGCCTGCATGAGCCACCCTGCAGTTCATATTCCGATAGGTGCACCGGATGAGAGAGATGATCTCCTCTGGTATTCCATAGTGTCTCAGTAGCTTCCATAGTGTCTCTCTATCTACACTGTCGAAGGCCTTTTCATAGTCAATTAAGTTGATGTAAAGGGGCGAGTTCCAATCCAAGGACTGTTCGATGATGATCCTGAGGCTGGCGATCTGGTCGGCACAGGATCTGTTTCACCGGAAGCCCGCCTGCTCGTCTCAGAGCTTTGGGTCAACTGCTTCCTTCATCCTCTCCAATAACACCCTGCTTAGAACCTTGCCTTGCACTGACAGGAGTACGATCCCTCTATAGTTACTACAGGTGGTAAGGTCTCCTTTCTTTGGCAGTTTGATGACAATGCCTTCCTTCCACTCTGCTGGGATGTTCTCTTTTTCCCATATCTTGCCGAAGAGGCTGTACAGTAAATTGACAGCTATGCTAACATCCGCTGTAATGGCTTCTGCTGGGAGGGGGTAGGGAGTTTTGTTTTGATTTTCCTGTTGAAGAGTGCTTCTGCAGGACTAACTCCAGTTGTAGAATGAGGTGTTGCACGGAAGTTTCGTAGAAACTTGAACAGTTCTTGCTTCCATGTTTTGTTTTCAACCTGTGCTGTTTGAATAGTTTTCTTGATGATAGACATAAAACGTTCAAGTTGACCATTTGCTTGTGGCCAAAGAGGGGTTATTTTGCGGTGTTTGAAGCCTAGACAGTTGGCGAACTGAGTGAATTCATGACTGTTGAAAGGCGGGCCATTGTCAGACTTGACAATATGAGGAATGCCATGCCTTGCAAATATTGCATCTAGTCTGGGAATCACAGCCTTGGCCTTTGTTGATGACAGAATTTCTACTTCTGCGTAGCGAGAGTAAGCATCGACTACTATGAGGATGTATTCGCCAGATGGGAATGGACCAGTAAAATCAATGCTCACTTCAGAGCAAGGACTTCCAGGCAGTTCTGTCATTTTGAGAGGTTCTGTGGAGTGATCAGGGATTGTTGCCAAACATGCTAGGCAGTGTTTGATCTTGGCATCCACTTGACGGTCCATATGAGGAAACTATATCTTCTCACGAAGAAGTCTCTTTGTTTTAATGATGCCTTGATGACCTTCGTGTGCTATGGTTATAACTTGCTGCTGAAGGCTTCTAGGGATGACAGTCTGTGTTCCTCTCAGGATCACTTGATGCTCTTCACTGACTGACAATTTATTGCAAACTGTCTTGAAGATTTGGAAATCAGACGTATCAACTGTGATGTCTGATGGTGTTTGCCATACACATGTTTTGACAGCGTACCGAACGGCTTCTAGAGTCGGGTCTTCTTTTGTTGCTTTGGCAATTTCTTGCAATGTCATTGCTTTAGGAACTGTATGGTCAACTATGAAACTGATGCATTCTTCAGCAATCTTGGATACATGACTTGTCTTGACATCAAACTTCTCTACTGGGTGTCGACTGAGAAAGTCTGCAGGATTCTTTTCACCTGGTTGATAACGTACAGTGAAATCGTACGACTGAAGGCGAAGATTCCAACGTTCTATACGTGCTGATGGTCTTGATGTTGGGTTGCTGAAGATGTTCTCAAGAGGTTTGTGATCAGATATAACAGTGAAAGGACGACCAAAGATATACAGATGAAAATGCCCGCAAGCCCACACAACAGCAAGTGCTTCTCTTTCAGTCTGTGAATATCTGGACTTCACGTTTGTCGGTGCACGACTGGCGTAGCCAACGATGTGGGTTGTGTTTTTGTCATCTCGTTGTGCAAAAAGTGCTCCAAGTCCAAATGGGCTGGCGTCAACGATGACTTCTACTGACAAATCAGGATTGTAGTAAGCCATAACTTCATTGTTGGTCAGCCGTGATTTTAGTTCTTGAAGTGCAGCATCATGTTCTGTAGTCCACTTCCATTCTGCATCCTTGTGAGTGAGATCACGAAGTGGTTTGGTGACAGCTGCGTAGTGTGGAATGAAGCGTGAGACATAGCTTGTCAGACCGAGAAAACTTCTCATATCCTTGACATTGGTAGGTGCTGGTATCTTGTGAATTGCTTCTATTTTCTTTAGGTCTGGTGAGATGCCATGTCGACTGATGACAAAACCATAGAATTCTATGTTATCCTTGTTGAACTCACATTTTTTTTTATTCAGGGTGAGATTGTTTCTTTGAGAGTTGCAAAGACCTTTTTGAAAGTCTCGTCATGCTCCTTCTGGTTCTTTCTGTAGATCAAAATGTTATCACTTGTGTTTAAGGATCCAGGAATGTCTGCCAATATTTCAGCAATATGATTTTGAAAAATTTCAGCAGCGCTGGTGACACCGAAGTTCAGGCACTTGTAACGACGTAAGCCAACGTGCGTAGAAAAAGTTGTCATGTTTCTTGATTTTTCATCAAGTTCCAGTTGGTGATAGCCACTGTTGAGATCCAACTTAGAGAAGACTGTTGCTTGATTAAGTTTCATCAGAATATCATTAATTGTTGGCATGATGTGTTTTGTGTCTTGTCCTCGTCGCAAATGTAATATGATGATCAGTCGAAAACAAGAAATCGTAGCAGAGCAGACCAACCTTTACTCAGCAGGTGTGTTTTCAACAACGGTTACCTAAACAAATTGCTGCGTGACTTCCTGTTTCCATAGATACATATTAAACACGTACGACACTACATCACCCATGACTATTGTGATGTCGTTTGCTCCTCTTCTGTCCAGCACAGATTGTACTTGCTGGTAGAAATCATCTTTCTTTTCCTCCTCTGCATCATTTGTGGGAGCGTAGCATTGAATGATGTTCAGCTTGATGTTTTTCTTTTTGGTGCTAAACTTGGCTGTGATGATGCGGGAGTTGATAGGTTCCCAGCTGATGAGTGCCCGCTGCGACTCTGTGTCAGCATCAGGGCCACGCCTTCTGTATGGGGTGCTCCATCTTCTGTGTGTCCCGAGTACAGCAGCAGCTCTCCTGATGAAAGTCTCAGCTGTTCTGTCTGTAGCCACCTTGTATCACTCAGTCCTGGGACTCCTATCTTGTAGGTCTTCATCTCTCTTGCTATCTGGATGGTTCTGCCCGCTTCGTACATTGTCCTGAGGTTCCAAGTGGCTATCCTTGTCGTTTTCCTGGGGGTCAGAAGGAGGGTCAGTCTTGCAGCTTGCTCTCGGCTTTCACTGCCTGACGTCATGAGTCTCCGGGATGGAGACCCTTCCTCTCCCAGGTGAATGTCTTGGTTTGATGTTGTCGATGCTTCTGTAACTTGCTCTTTTTTTTCTAGGTAGGGGTGTTAGCCCTACGCAAACCCGTTTAACCTCCGGGAGAGTTGGTCTACATTAGTCTGACCTCTACCCTTCGACCTGTCCAGCTTGGGTGGCCCTACCAGGAGCATACGCTCCCGCTGACATAGCGCTCTGGGTCATAGAGATACACGAGCTCCCACACCACGACAAGGAGTAGACCGTGTGGAGGACAACAATAAGTGGCAACTCAAAAAAAGGGAAAATGTAGAAAAACAAATGCAAAAAAAGAGAGAAAAGAAAGAAGAGAAAAAGCCTCCCCCCCAAAAAAAAAAAAAAAAAAAAAAAAAGTCAAATAAAATAAAGCAAATGAAAACAAACAATAGCAAAAAACATACAGACAAAGAAATAACCAAACAAAACCCCACGCGCTCCTACGCATTGCATTGGCGTTCCACACTCCTTGCTGTGACTCAGGTATTCATGAAGCCCCTTCAGATGTTACATTGGAGAGTTGGACGACATGAACGTTTCGTTGAGCAGAGAAAAGACGGAAACTAACATTGGTGCTGTGATCCTCATCAGATGTTACGTTGGAGAGTTGGACGACATGAACGTTTCGTTTTGCGGAGAAAAGACTGAAACTAACATTGTGCTGTGCTCCCCATCACAATTGCAAACTGGGGACAAACAGTGCATGCTGAATTCGCATATTTTACATTGAAAGCAAGCAAAGTTAGAAATGGCAAACACTGCACATCTAAATACACACAGAAACCCCCATAAAACATGCACACGCACATTCTGTCTGTCTGTCTGTCTGTCTGTCTGTCTGTCTGTCTGTCTGTCTCTCTCTCTCTCTCTCTCTCTCTCTCTCTCTCTCTCTAAGCCTCTAAAATCAGCTGATTGGCTCACTGGTTTTATGTCTCACCATCCCTTCCCCATTCCGTTTTTGTATTGTGACCAAATGCCAAGGCCCAAAATCTCGTATCCGTGATGGTTTGGATGGATTACAGGAGGAGGTTCATACGTTGAGGCAAGAAGTGAATGACCTACGCTGTGAAAATGATGATCTAAAGAAGAGGATCCAGGATGCTGAAAGGAAGGCAGACGATCTAGAAGGGCGTTCCAAGCGGAACAATTTGATCTTTCACGGTCTTCACCACAGGCAGAACGAGACGCAGGAGGAGTGTGAGGCTTCGGTCCGAGAGCTGATGACAGACCAGCTGGAACTGGCTGCTGATGTACACTTTGACAGGGTGCACCGCCTGAGCAGCAAGCCGAACGCACCTGTCATCGCATGCTGCACTTTCTTCAAGGATAAGGAGAAAATTCTTAAGGCCAGGAGTAAACTAAAGGGGACTAATGTGTTTGTGGGGGAAGACTTCTCCCTGCGTGTAAGGGAGATAAGAAAAAGACTGTCTCCTCATTTGAAGAAGGCCAGAGAAGAAGGGAAACGTGCCATCTTGGTGTACGACCATCTCCTGATCGATGGTAGGAAGTATTACCTTGGTGAGGGAGAAACTCTTAGGACCAGTGAATAGGGGGGTGGCCAGCCCAGTTCAACACCGGTTACACCGGTCACATTTTTGAGGCACGCACGTGATAGTTGTGCGGGGCGACGGGTGGTTCGGAGCAGGAGAGGGTATGTGTGTGCAGTGAGAAGTGAACTTGTTGGCATTGAAAAGACAGAGTGTGTAGGGGGTCAGGGACAGGGGACACATGTAAATAACCAGGAAGGGGTTATTTTGAATGATCGTGGTAATGACAAGTTGAATGTTCTCATTAATGAAGATTCTGGCTGTAGTAATATTCTGCTGTACCCGGAAGTTAACGAAAATGATTTTGTACATAACATACAGAATGCATGTGAAGGTATCTGCCACACTTCATCACATGGTGAACTGAATGGCTGTGACATTGTCAACGACAGTTGTGGTGGGGGGTCATCTCAAAAGGAGGCATGTCATGAACCGAATGGCTGTGACACTGTCAGTGACAGTTTTGGTGGGGGGTCATTTCAAAAGGAATCAAATGATGACAAAGTCGGGGTTCGTTATTGTGATGTAACTTCTTGTACTTCTGTATGTGATGTAACTTCTTGTACTCAAACGGAAAAAGACATGAATGGGTATACAAACATAAGCAGTAGTATGTATGAAAGCATGTGTGATTATGGTGAATCCAATAAATCCGAGACATGTTTATTTCTGCATTGGAATGTTAATGGACTTTTACCCAAGCTAGTAATAAAGAATTTATGTCTTTTTTGTTAAAATTTGGCTTCATATGTCTTGTTGAGACGTTTGTAGAATGTCCCCAACACCTCACTTTCCTGGGTTACACTGTTTATTATAAACCAGCTATTAAGTTTACAAAGCAAGGAAGAAGATCAGGTGGAATTGTCTGCCTAATTAAAAATGAGTTTATATCTTATATTCAGGAAATTAAGACAGACCATCCCAACGTTCTTCTGTTTCTGATTGATAAGAGTGTGTTTGACCTTGAAGAGAACATTATATATGTATGTACGTATATCCCACCTGAAGGATCACCTTATTATAATCATTTTGATGTTGACAATGGTGTTGATGAACTTGAACAATGTCTTTTTGATTGCATGTTGCAGTTAGATGATGTGTTTTGGATTCTATCGGGCGATCTTAACAGTAGAACTTCTAACATTTTTCCTGATATTATAGACTTCAATGATGTCGGTTGTAACTTTCTTCATGATCATTCTGATATGGCTAGCATTATAAGGAATTCGGCTGACAATGTACTTAATAAATATGGGAAAAAAATATTGAATATGTGCACAGCTTTTAGTCTGTGTATTCTAAACGGAGTGTGCAATGGGGATATAGATGGAAATTATACTTATATATCTGAGTCAGGAAACAGTGTCAATGACTACTTTCTGCTGTCTAAGAGACTGTTTGTTATTGTTGTCTCGTCGTGTAAATTGTTAGTGTCGGAGAGAATAGAGTCTGATCATTTGCCAGTTGAACTGCATTTAAAATTTAAATTGAAAAGAAATGTTACAATGGGGCATACCATTACCGATGATCAGTTCATTGAAAAGTTTGTGTGGGATAATGATTTAGGAACTATATATTGTCAGAAAATGTTTTCTGACGAAATAGTATCTGAACTCGATGGGGCCATTAGCCTGATTGATTCTGATTACAATGGTGCTCTGAGTGTCTTTAATGAGTGCATCAAAAAACAAGGCCAATGTATGAAAAAGAAAATCAACTTGACAAAATATCATAAAAGTGATGACTGGTTTGATGGAGAATGTAAGTCAAGCAAGAAGAAAGCAAAACAACTGCTTAACATTTTTAGAAAATCAAAAGAGAAAACTGACAGTGATGCATATTGCATAGCAAGACGAGAGCATAAACATCTAATAGATAGAAAAGAAAAACAGTATAATGATATAATATTGGAAAGGCTTGTTTCTTCAGTAAATAATCAAAAAGAATTTTGGGAGAATGTACATAAAATGTCCAGTAAAAGAAAACAAGTAAATAATAATTTAACAGTTGATGATTGGTTTTACCATTTTAAAGGTTTACTTGAAGTGGAAGTAACTGGAGAGTGTAATAACGAAGCTAATGATGAATTTGAAACAAATTATAATGTTGAAGAAGACTTTAGCACGATGAACCGTCCGATATCAAAAGAAGAAGTGTTACTTGCTGTTAGAAAGGTAAAGAATGGTAAATCTGCAGGCCCAGATGAAATTATAGGAGAAATGTTAAAATATGGTGGGGATCGAGTTATTGATTTTTTCGTAAAATTGTTTAATGTGTTGTTTGATAAAGGTGTTTTCCCAGATAATTGGACAAACTCTATTCTAATTCCTTTGTTTAAAAAGGGAGACGCAGATAATCCAGGTAATTATAGGGGGCTTCTCTTCTGAGGACTCTCTGCTGCCACGCTCTCCACGAGTTTCTTTCTACTGATGCATGGGTAAACCATTGACTTCCGGGAATAGGCCGGAGGACGTCCGGGAAAGACCGGAGGACACTGGGAAAGACCAGAACCAAGGGCTCTGTGGGCTGGCTCCCCACTTTGCCTTAAACATGTGGCTACTAAGAATAAAAGGAAAAGATGCTCCCAGGATTCACCGAAAGGGGGAGAGAATGATGAGTCCATCGGTGCTCAACCAATCATGACTGCAAATCCCAAACGGACTATGAACATGGACCAAATGGAATATCCATGCGTCTGTGGAAAGCGTTTCGCTACCACCCGTGGCATGAAGATCCACAGAACAAAGATGGGATGTGTGAAGACTCATCTGAATGAGCAGCAGCGCACTGCATCAGCAGATAAGACGTCGGAAGACCAAGGCCAGGATTTAAACCACAGTGCCAAGGACATCCACGCTGTTGGTTCGGATGAGGAATTTGCACTGGCCCTCGATGCCAGGCGCCTGAAACTCAACCTGCCACGAGCAAACGAAACTGAAGATTGGGAGAAACTGGATGCAAAAATCGTCCAAAGACTCGATGCACTGATAGGGAAAAGCACCCTGGAACACAAACTAGCCACATATGGGGACATTGTGTATGCCACATGTAGAGACGCCTATGGAGCAAAACTACCCAAAGAGAAAACACCTCCAAAGAAATCCAGACGCCAAGAAAAGATGGACAAGATCAGGGTCCAAAAGAAAAACCTCAAGATGCAAATGAAGACCGCACTGCCAGCTGAAAAACAAGGCTTGGAAAAACTGTGGAAATACCTGAAAGAAAAACACAGCGCCCTCAGCAAAGCAGAATCTGCGAGGAAGAGGAAGAGCAAAAGAAGAAGACACAAGAGCGCTTCTTCAGAGACCCCTTCCAGTTTGCCAGAACACTGTTTGAGCAGCCAAAATCTGGGACCCTAAGTGTGGACAAAGGAGTTCTTGAGCAGCATCTGAGGAAAACATACTCTGACCCACAGAGCAAAGCACCACTCGACATTCAAGGTCTGGTGTGGCCAACCAACCCTGAGGAACAGTTCAATGGCAAGCCTCCAACGTTGGCGGAAATCAAGAAGGTGGTCGACAAAGCCAGAGCCAAATCATCACCAGGGCCAAACGGAATACCTTACCAGCTTTACAAGAAATGTCCCAAGGTGCTGGAGTGGCTCCACAGGCTGCTGCGATCGGCTTGGAGAAACCAAAAGATCAGCGGCCAGTGGATGACGGCAGATGGTGTGTACATCCCCAAAGAGCAAAACTCAAGTGACATCAGCCAGTTCAGGCCAATATCACTACTGAACGTCGAAGGGAAAATCTTCTTCTCTGTCATGGCAGCAAGGCTGACCAAGTACCTGATGGAAAACAAGTACTTGGATGTGTCAGTCCAGAAAGGTGGCATCCCAGGCGTGGCTGGCTGTGTAGAACACGCCACAATGATCTGGGACGCAATCCAAAAAGCAAAAACAGAAAAGAGAGACCTGGACGTAGTGTGGCTTGATCTGGCAAACGCATATGGATCTGTGCCCCATGAGATGATACAGTTGGCTCTTGAGATGTACCATGTGCCAAAGAACATCCGCGACATGCTCAAGAAGTACTTCAATGGCTTCTCAATGCGGTTCTCTACCAAGGAGTACACAACAGACTGGATCAACTTGGAAGTGGGTATTGCAATGGGCTGTGCAATTTCCCCAATACTGTTCGTGCTGGCAATGGAACTCATCTTGAAAGCAGCAACAAACAACGCGAGACAAACAGACCTTGGCGATGGATACAAGATGCCTCCTCTCAAGGCCTTCATGGATGACACTACAGTGATTTCATCCAGAGAAGACGAGACACGTCATGTGCTGGAGAGGCTGGACGACATAGTTGCCTCATCCAGAATGAAGTTCAAGCCAAAGAAATCACGGAGTCTCTCACTGAGGAAAGGAAAAGTGGCCGGATCTGTGGTCTTCAGTGTTGCCAACCAGGCCATTCCAACAGTCACAGAAGAACCAGTCAAGAGCCTTGGAAGATGGTATGATGATACGCTGAAAGACACACAAAGAGCAAAAGAAACCAAGCAGATGGCGGAGGAAGGCTTGGAGACCATTGACCAGTGTGGGCTCCCTGGCAAATACAAGGTCTGGTGTCTGCAGTTCATGCTGATACCAAAGCTCCTATGGCCTCTGATGATATACGACATCTGCACCAGCACAGTGGAGGCAATGGAAGCCAAAATCAACAAGTTCACAAGGAAATGGCTTGGTGTCCCACCCTGTCTGACTGACATAGCGCTGTACTGTCGCCAAGCAAAGCTGAAACTACCCCTGAAATCCATCCTGGAGGAATACAAAGCAGGGAAGATCAGACTTCAAAGCATGCTGGAGGACTCAGGAGACAAGGTGGTAGAAGCAATTATGCCCCAGCTGAAGACAGGCAGAAAATGGAAAGTTCAAGAGGCGATGGATTCTGCAAAAGAAAGTCTCAAGATCAGAGAAATAACAGGACACACACAGACCAACAGACAGGGACTGGGGGTGACCAAAACTGAATGGTGGTCAAAGGCCAAAGGAAAAGCCAAAAGAGACATGATGATTCAGGAGATGAGAAAAGAAGAAGACCAAAAAAGACTCCAAAAAGCAGTCCAGCAGAGCCAGCAAGGGCAATGGACAACGTGGGAGAATGCACTCCAAAGAAGTCTCACTTGGAATGACATTTGGCACATGGCCCCTCTCAGGATCAGCTTCATTCTCAGATCTGCATATGACCTTCTGCCCTCAAATGCAAACCTGGTGAAGTGGGGGAAAACAGACGATCCTGCATGCCCCCTCTGCCATGAAAAACAAACAGTGGAGCATGTCCTAAGCTCATGTAAAGTAGCCCTGGCTCAAGGAAGGTACACATGGAGGCACAACCAAGTGCTCAAAGAGATTGTACAAGTAGTCTGGGCTAGTACCAACACCACAAAAGGGAAAATCAGGACTCCAAAAGCACCCGCAACATTCTTCACGGCAGGAGGCAGCAAATCATGGCCAAGAACAACAGTGCCACTCGAAACATGCAGGCAGAGTCTGCTGGACGGGGCAGATGACTGGGAGTGCACTGCAGACCTCCCAGAATGGAAGAGTCACCCAGAGATCATCAGCAAGAGTGGCATGAGACCAGACATAGTAGTCCACTCTAAGTCAACCAAGCAGCTGATCATGATCGAGCTCACGGTGCCATATGAGAACAGAATGGAGGCAGCTCAAATCTACAAGACTGAAAAGTATGCTGATCTGGCAAACAGCCTGAGGAGAGAAGGCTATCAGGTCAAAGTCCTCACTGCAGAAATTGGAGCTAGGGGGTTTGTAGGAACGTCTGCATACAGCCTCATGAAACAGCTCTCAGTTGCAGGGAAGGAAAAAACCAGAGCCCTGAAAGCAATGGCAGAAGCGGCAGAGGGGTGTTCAAGCTGGATCTGGTCAAGGAGGAACAAAAGTGAACTTCATAAGGCTTAATTTCCCTACAAATATCAGGTGTCCCTGTGGCTCAGTGGTTAAAGCGTGAGTCATTAAGTGGAAAATGAGCATGTCCAGAGGGTCATGGGTTCGAATCCCAGCCATGGCTCGTCCCAAGATGGGGAAAAAAAAAAAAGGGGGCAGCAGAGGGACATCCGGAGTCATGAACCGGGTGTGGCCCAACCCCCCTAGAGTGTCAGGAGATAAGGGCCGAAACACTTGCTTGAAGGGGGCTTCTCTTCTGAGGACTCTCTGCTGCCACGCTCTCCACGAGTTTCTTTCTACTATGTGATAACGAGCAGTAAAATCTATAGTACAATCATAAATAGCAGACTTCAAGAATGGGTTACAGAATATAATTTGACAGGTGAATATCAGGCAGGATTCAAAAGGGGCTATTCTACTGTTGATCATATGTTTACGTTGTTGTCATTGGTTCAGAAGCAATTTTGTTTAAACCGCAAATTGTATGTAGCCTTTATCGATTTTGAGAAAGCTTTTGATTCCATTAACAGACACCTATTATGGCCTATACTCTTGAGAAATGGCATAAAAGGCAAAATGTTTCGTTGTATTCATAGCATGTATACTAATGTTAAAACCAGAATTAGATGTGGTTCCACGCTTACAGATTACATTAACTGCACACGTGGAGTGAAACAAGGGGATGTGTGCAGTCCCTTTTTGTTTTCCTTGTTTATAAACGAATTAGCATTAGAAGTTATAAGGGAAGGGAAACACGGGGCTATTTTTTCGTCAGACTATTTTGAACTGTTTATATTGCTTTTGGCTGATGATGTTGTGTTGCTGTCTGAAACTGTTATCGGTCTTCAAACACAGTTGAATAATCTGTATAAAGCAGCTTCAGCTCTCCAGCTAAAGGTAAATATGGACAAAAGTTATATTATTGTGTTCAGAAAAGGGGGGTATTTAGGAGATAGAGAAAGATGGATGTATGCAGGAGCTGTGATGCCTGTTGTTAATGTATACAAATACCTAGGAATTTGTTTTTCAACAAGATTGAGTTTTGTTATGGCATGTCGTAATTTAAGTAGTAGAGCTAAAAACGCTTTACTGTGCATTTCACAAAAGTTATATAAGTTTAAAAATAACTCGTTGACTGTCCTTTTGAAGATTTTCGATTCACAAATTCAGCCGATTGTTCAGTACGGCGCAGAGCTATGGGGACTTGATAATGCGGCATCTGAATGTGAAAAGGTTCACTTATTTGCTCTCAAAAGATTTTTAGGCGTAGAGATGCGAACTCCTAATGACTTTGTTTACGGAGAGACAAACAGATACCCTATATATATTAATTCAGCTGTAAAATGTATAAAGTTTTGGTTATAATTGACAAGAATGGAGGAATCTAGGCTACCCCGAAAAGCTTACAAAATGTTGTATGATTTAGATATACGTGGAAAGAAAAATTGGGTTACAAATGTTCGTTGTAAACTATATATGTTTGGTTTTGGATATGTATGGCTTAACCAAGGTGTTGAGGGGATAGACAGATTTCTGCAAGATTTCAGAGAACGGTTAATTTTATGTAGATGGCAAGAGTGGGACTCTCATATTAGTGATAGTGAAAGGTTTTATGTTTACAGAACGTTTTGCAAGGTGCCTGAGGTAAAAATTTATTTACTGATGAATTTAGACAGGCATTTAAGGTATGTGTTGACGAGGTTTCGATTTGGCATTTCTGAAATAGCGCAACATCGTTTACGTTACAAAACACATAGTAATGCTGACTTAAAATGTCTGCTTTGCAAAAATGAAAAAGAAGATGATGTTCATTTTGTCTTATGTTGTCCTGTTTTGAGTGACTTAAGAACACAGTATATACCTAGTAAATTTTATGCAGATCCAAATAAATTTAGATTTGCATTGCTTATGGCAACAGAGCATAAACAAACTGTGAAACAACTGTCCATTTATCTTTACAAAGCATTCAAGTTGCGTTCTGTTCTGGTTTCTTGATTAGATACTAAATATGTTGTTAATTATGCATTTGTGTATAGAAGTTATGTACCCCTTCATGAGGGGCAATGGCCTATACATGAATAAACTTTCCGTTTCCGTTTCCGTTTTCTCTCTCTCTCTCTCTCTCTCTCTCTCTCTCTCTGTGTGTGTGTGTGTGTGTGTGGTGTGTGTGTGTGTGTGTGTGTGTGTGTGTGTGTGTGTGTGTGTGTGTGTGTCAATCTTTTTGTTTTATTTTTTTCCCAAAACAGATGGCAAAATGAAGAAATGAGCGAGTGAAACGATGACAGGTTAACGCGCGCGTGCGCGCGCGCGCGCGTGTGTGTGTGTGTGTGTATGTGTGTGTGTGTGTGTGTGTGTGTGTGTGTGTGTGTGTGTGTGTGTGTGTGTTGAGCGCGCGTGCGTGCGTTTGTGCGTGCGTGCGTGCGTGCGTGCGTGCGTGCGTGCGTGCGTGTGTGTGTGTGTGTGTGTGTGTGTGTGTGTGTGTGTGTGTGTGATGTCACCCCTTCCGTTATGGGAAGAAAAGTTGTATCACGAGACTATCAAAGGAAGGGCAGAGCGCGTGACGATGAGAAAGCCAGGTTACTGGCTGTAGAGGATAGAGAGAAGGCCAAATGATATCGTGACGATGAGAAAGCCAGGTTACTGGCTGTAGAGGATAGAGAGAAGGCCAAATGATATCGTGACGATGAGAAAGCCAGGTTACTGGCTGTAGAGGATAGAGAGAAGGCCAAATGATATCGTGACGATGAGAAAGCCAGGTTACTGGCTGTAGAGGATAGAGAGAAGGCCAAATGATATCGTGACGATGAGAAAGCCAGGTTACTGGCTGTAGAGGATAGAGAGAAGGCCAAATGATATCGTGACGATGAGAAAGCCAGGTTACTGGCTGTAGAGGATAGAGAGAAGGCCAAATGATATCGTGACGATGAGAAAGCCAGGTTACTGGCTGTAGAGGATAGAGAGAAGGCCAAATGATATCGTGACGATGAGAAAGCCAGGTTACTGGCTGTAGAGGATAGAGAGAAGGCCAAATGATATCGTGACGATGAGAAAGCCAGGTTACTGGCTGTAGAGGATAGAGAGAAGGCCAAATGATATCGTGACGATGAGAAAGCCAGGTTACTGGCTGTAGAGGATAGAGAGAAGGCCAAATGATATCAGAAGGTATACAAAAAAACCCACTTCCAAGCTTCAGCTAACATCTCCGAGGAAGCCTGTCAATAAGGTTGTAGTCAGAATAACCTTTCCTTTTGTCTGGTAACAGTCCGGCTGCATTGTGAACTGAGTCATGGTTTGGGTCTGGACATTGACAGTGTAAATGGAGAACAGAGAGAGAGAGAGAGAGAGAGAGAGAGAGAGAGGAGAAGAGAAGAAGAGAGAGAGAAGAGAGAAGAGAGACAGAGAGAGAGAGAGAGAGAGAGAGAGAGAGAGAGAGAGAGAGAGAGAGAGAGAAGGAAGTTGGAAGTTAATGAGGAGAAATGTTGTTCTGTTTTCAAAGGGGGGAATGGGGGCGGGGGGGGGGGGGGGGGGGGGGGGGGGGGGAGGGGGGGCAAGGTAGGGGACAGGAGGGAACGGGAGGGGAAAGGGCACCAGACCTGTCAGTATATCTCTTTGAGCGCTTTTACTGATAATCCAGCTTTACTGCTAAGAACCAGGCCAAGCCAAACATTCACAGATCCTAAACGACGTATTGGGCGAGTAGACAGATTTTCCTCACAGGACTTTATAGAAATCAAGTTTGCAGCAGAAAGGAAGGCATCGTGAATTATTCCCTGAGGTTGTCGTTATGGTGACAGCTGGATTTTCATGTTCGGACTTTTTTTTTAACTGGTAGTGGAGGAAAAGCAATGCTGATAAACGATTTGCCCATCGTTATGACAATGGCTTAGCGAAGCTTATGTGAGGAGGGTCGGGGAGCGGGGTGTGTGGGTAGGTGGGTGGGGATGGTGGGGGTTGAGTGAGGGTTGAGGATTAGGGGCAAGAAATAGAGATCAGAGGGAGAGAGAGAGAGAGAGAGAGAGAGAGAGAGAGAGAGAGAGAGAGAGAGAGAGAGAGAATGACATAATGTGTGTGTGTGTGTGTGTGTGTGTGTGTGTGTGTGTGTGTGTGTGTGTGTGTGTGTGTGTGTGTTGTGGGCGTGTGTGTGGGGTGGGGGTGGGGATGCGTGCGTGCGTGCGTCCACTCACGCTCAAGCAAGCAATCCCGATTTCACAGGAAGTTCGGATTTTTACAGAAGGTACGGTCATGCCTGCTTCATCATACAAA
>JAMYXO010000300.1:22500-27500 GCA_033310375.1 Conus canariensis | reverse complement strand
GTGTGTGTGTGGTGTGTGTGTGTGTGTGTGTGTGTGTGTGTGTGTGTGTGTGTGTGTGTGTGTGTGTGTGTGTGTGTGTGTGTGTGTGTGTGTGTGTTGTGCTACGCGCGCGTGCGTTGTATGTGTGCGTGCATGATTGTGTGTGTGCAGTGTGTAAAGTGTGTGTGTTTGTGTGTGTGTGTGTGTGTGTGTGTGTGTGTGTGTGTGTGTGTGTGTGTGGTGTGGTGTGTGTGTGTGCTGCGTGCGTGTGTGTGGTGTGTGTGATGGTGGTGTGTGTGTGTGTGTGTGTGTGTGTGTGTGTGTGTGTGTGTGTGTGTGTGTTGTGTGTGTGTGTGTGTTTGTGTGTGTGTGTGTGTGTGTGTGTGTGTGTGTGTGTGTGTGTGTGTGTGTGAGTGTGTTGTGTGTGTGTGTGTGTGTGTGTGGTGTGTGTGTGTGTGTGTGTGTGTGTGTGTGTGTGTGTGTGTGTGATTCAACACCGATCTTCAACCGAATATGAGAAGACGCGTGATTGCTCGTTCTCCGTTTTCATTGTCCTGAATGTTGTTTGTTTTATCTGAGGAAGACCTATGGGGTCGAAACGCGTCGTGTTTTGTCTTGTAATTTGTTTGTGTATATTGTCTTGCGGAATCATTAACAATTCTTTTTATTAATGCATTCCTTGGAGTTATATGTACTAGCTTCTTCTCTTTGTTAAGGCAGGCAGCGTCACAACTATGTTGATTTTGCTCCGTTGTCGTGTATGTGGTTATACACGTCATCCATTTCCACCGCCACACAGGGGCATACCTTTCCGAAAAACTGAAAGAAATGGTCCGAGCAAATTGAGCCACTTCAATATCTTTAGAATGACTGTTAGGAAGATCAGAAATTAAAACATTAAATAATATTGGAGAAATTACTGAACCTTGGGGTAAACCCATTTGTAAAGGTCTTGGGTTGGAATATGTATTTCCTATTTTTGTTTGAATGTGCCTACAGTGTAGAAAATCTTGCATAAAATTGTACATGTTCCCGCTGATTCCAATATTTTTTATTTTGTACATTAGTCGTTTGTGCCACACTTGTTCGTATGCTTTACGAATGTCAAAAAAAGTAGCGAGAATGTTCTTACGCCGTGCAAATTGATGTTTGACATGTGTTGTAATTTTGACAAAGTGTTCAATTGTAGATCTGCCTGCTTGGAATGCAGCTTGGTTGATAGGAATGATACTGTTTTTGTTGCAATGATGAATGAGCCTTTTTCACACTATCTTTTCCATCAATTTACATGTGTTAGATGTTAATGATATTGGTCGATAGCTATTTGTATCTTTGAGTGGTTTTCCTTGTTTATGAATTGGTATAAAATTGAGTCCTTCCAAATCAGGGGCATTTTTCCATTGTCCCAACATTTTTGGAAAAAACAAATGTAGAAAATGTATTATATTTTGTGGGAAATGACCTAACATTTAATTTGAAATGCCATCTAATCCCACTGATATCTTTTTATTCAGGTTTATGATACACTCTTGGACTTCCTGCAATGTTACAGCGGTATTTAAATAGTGATTTTCTGTAGGTTTATGGCTATTATTGATGTTTTTCTTTTCTTCAGTTTCGCGGCGTTTTTTCTTGTCCAAGGATAAGCTGTCAATGCTACTGTTGTTCGCAAATAGTCTGCAAAGGCATCAGCTTTATCAAACTTTGATGGAAATTCAGATTGTATCAAATTAATTGGACAATGTTGAAGGTTAATTCCATTTTTCATCGTTTTTAATTGTCTCCAAACCTTTTGAATATCTTTAAAGTTTGACACCTCATTTTGACATATAGACGACCAATACTGCCTTTTTTCGTGTGCAATTATTCCATTTTGGTGATTTTTTGCTCTTTTTTTTTTCTCAAGAAGTTTTTCCGCTTTTTCCTTGGGATTTCTTTTTCTTTTGTAATCACACCACACACACACACACACACACACACACACACACACACCACACACACACACACACACACACACACTACCCCATCACACCCGTCTTGCGCCACGACAGACGCAGGAATGTCGCAAATTGAAACATGACCCGCCTTGGCTTAAGGCTGTGTCAGGTCAATTGATACAGGCTAGAACACCAAGGCTGCATCAAAATGTTGTTATGCTCTGCATAGTTATGCGGGGATTGTCTTCAGTTGTGACAAGCTCCTAGCATAACATGGGTCATGTTTCAATTTGCGACATTCCTGCGTCTGTCGTGGCGCAAGACGGGTGTGATGGGGTAGTGTATGTGTATGTGTGTGTGTGCACGGGTCTATGTATTTCTCTCTGTGTACGGGTTAGGTATGTGAGTAAGTGCATGTACTTGCATGTGTGTGTATGTGCACGCGCGAAACATGCCGTATGTTTGTGTGTGTGTGTGTGTTGTGTGTGTGTGTGTGTGTGTGTGTGTGTGTGTGTGTGTGGTGTATGTGTGTGTGTGTGTATTGTGTGTGTGTTTTGTGTGTGTGTGTGTTGTGTGTGTGTGTGTGCGTGCGCGCGCACGTGTATGAATATGCGCGCGCGTGTTTGCATATGCACAAGAAAGTTTCTATATAATCAAGCTGAGTATGCAAGTACGTGTTGATATATGTGCCTTGTACTATGTGCACACACGCCTGTGTCTTTGCACGTACAAGCAAGCGTGTATCCTTGTGTGTGTATGTTAGTATGTCTATCTATTTATTCTACATGTGGGCTGAGTGTGTGTGTGTGTGTGCGCGCGCGAGCGCGTGTGTGCATATGTACGTGCGTGCGTGCGTGCATGCATGCGCGCACAGGTGAAGAGAGAGAGAGAGAGAGAGAGAGGAGAGAGAGAGAGAGAGGAGAGGCGTGTGGGCGCATACTGGAACGCATGTGTCAGTGCATATTTTCTTTGTTTATACATACATTCAAATTAAACACACACACACACACCACACACACACACACACACACACACACACACACAACACACACACACACACGCACACACACACTCACACACACACACACACACACACACACCACACATACACACACTCACACACACACACACACACACACACACACATACACACACACACACACACACACACACACACACACACACATACAAGTGTACACACACACACACAGACACGCACGTGCGTGGACACATATACACATATTCACACACACAGGCACTCGACCGGACACACACACACACACATTCACACACACACACACGCACGCGCGCGCGCGCCACACACACACACACAGCAATCTACAGGGAGCAGTCAATGTCAAGTCGTCAAGAGGCAACCCACCGGAGGAGACACTGCACTGCTGCCGAGTCACTTCGGTGGTGTTCAGTGGCGCCTGTTCTGATCTAACATACGCAGGACACCACTACTAAGCCCCTACTGACGACAATAATTGCTTAGTCGCAGAGCCGGCGTGAGTGAGCTCTCCTCCGGAGGGCGCCATCACGTCCGTCCAACGACAGCCGCCATGGACTCGCCGATACCGGTGACCCCGACGGAACCAAACCAAGGCCACAGACGCGGACGAGAGACATCGAAACTGAGGTCACCATGAGAGCAGGGCATGAAGGGCCAAAGAATTTGAGACTTTTTTTTGAATGCTGATCAAGAAGAATGAGGATGATTAAGATGATGCTACGGATTTCCGTTTCGGTCTGAGATACATGACAGGGCTGTACTCTACGCTTCCTTTCATAGTATATCCCAGCGTCAACCAGGCCCGAGAGATACAGGCACCTGCAGTGTTGGTCAGGAAATTTGAGCATCACTTTCAAAAACGCATCCTTTAAGTGGATGAAACTCGACTGTGGTGTCCAGTCTTTCCAACTGAGTCGGCAGCAAACTCAACTCTTGGTAGGAGCCGTTCGGGGCAGAAAAACCCACTGACTCTGATGGGTTAGGTATGTGAGTAAGTGCATGTACTTGCATGTGTATGTAGTGCACGCGCGCACATGCCCGTATGTTTGTGTGTGTGTGTGGGTGTGTGTGTGTGTGTGTGTGCGCGCGCACGCGCGCACGTGTATGAATATGCGCGCGCATGTTTCATATGCACAAGAAAGTTTCTATATAATCAAGCTGAGTATGCAAGTACGTGTTGTTATATGTGCCTTGTACTATGTGCACATACGCCTGTGTCTTTGCACGTACAAGCAAGCGTGTATTCTTGTGTGTGTATGTTAGTATGTCTATCTATTTATTCTACATGTGGGCTGAGTGTGTGTGTGTGTGTGTGTGCGCGCGCGTGTGTGTGCATATGTACGTGCGTGCGTGCGTGCATGCATGCGCGCACAGGTGAGAGAGAGAGAGACAGAGAGAGAGAGAGAGAGAGAGAGAGAGAGAGAGAGAGCGTGTGGGCGCATACTGGAACGCATGTGTCAGTGCATATTTTCTTTGTTTATACATACATTCAAATTAACACACAACACACACACACACACCAACACACCACACACACACACACACACACACAACAGACACACACACACACACACACACACCACACACACACTCACACACACACACACACACACACACACACACACACACACACACAACACACACACACACAAGTGTACACACACACACACAGACATGCACGTGCGTGGACACATATACACATATTCACACACACAGGCACTCGACCGGACACACACACACACACATTCACACACACACACACGCACGCGCGCGTGCGCGCGCGCACACATACACCAGCAATCTACAGGGAGCAGTCAATGTCAAGTCGTCAAGAGGCAACCCACCGGAGGAGACACTGCACTGCTGCCGAGTCAATTCGGTGGTGTTCAGTGGCGCCTGTTCTGATCTAACATACGCAGGACACCACCTATAAGCCCCCTACTGACGACAATAATTGCTTAGTCGCGGAGCCGGCGTGAGTGAGCTCTCCCTCCGGAGGGCGCCATCACGTCCGTCCGTCCAACGACAGCCGCCATGGACTCGCCGATACCGGTGACCCCGACGGAACC
>JAMYXO010000300.1:0-17500 GCA_033310375.1 Conus canariensis | reverse complement strand
TCACTATCTGTCTGTCTGCCTCTCTGTCTGTCTGTCTCTGTACCATTCCCCTCTAACACACTAGTCATGTCTGTCTGCTGTTCTCAGTCTGTTGTCTGTCTCTGTACCATTCCCCTCTAACACCACGTCTGTCCTCTGCTGTCTGTCTGTCTGTCCTGTCTCTGTACCATTCCCCTCTAACATCACTAGTCTGTCTCTGTCTCTGCCTGTCTGTCTGTCTGTCTCTGTACCATTCCCCTCTAACACACAGTCTGTCCGTCTGCATGTCTGTCTGTCTGTCTGTCCTGTACCATTCCCCTCTAACCCACAGTCTGTGTCTCTGTCTCTGTCTGTCTGTCTTCTGTCCTCTCTGCCTCTCTCTTTGTGTCTCTTCTCTCTTCTCTCTGCCTGTCTCTCTCTGTCTTCTCCTCGTCTTTCGTCTATAATGCTGTCTATCTGTCTGCGTCGTCCTCTTTCTCTGCCTCTCTTTGTGTCTCGTCTCTGTCTCTGTCTCTCTCTCATCTCTCTCTGTTCATTCTTTCTCCTCCCTGCTCTCTCTCTCTCTCTCTCTCTCCCTCCTCTCCTCTTCTCTCTCCTTCTTCTCCTCTCTCTCCTCTCTGTCTATCTCACTCATCTCTCCTCTCTCTCTCTCCTCCTCTCCTCTCCTTTTCAGCCATCTACGCTGTAATGGTCGAGGTCTCCCAACTGCTGTATCTGCCTGAACATTGCCTCACCTGACACTACAACTGAGTGTATGTCACCATTGGCACCATACCTTTGATATATGTCACCACCTGGCACCATACCTTTGATATATGTCACCACCTAGCACCATACCTTAGATATATGTCACCACCTGGCACCATACCTCAGATATATGTCACCACCTAGCACCATACCTTAGATATATGTCACCACCTAGCACCATACCTTAGATATATGTCACCGCCTAGCACCATACCTTAGATATATGTCACCACCTGGCACCATACCTTAGATATATGTCACCACCTGGCGCCATACCTTACATATATGTCACCACCTGGCACCATACCTTAGATATATGTCACCACCTGGCACCATACCTTAGATATATGTCACCACCTGGCACCATACCTTAGATATATGTCACCACCTGGCGCCATACCTTAGATATATGTCACCACCTGGCACCATACCTTAGATATATGTCACCACCTGGCACCATACCTTAGATATATGTCACCACCTGGCACCATACCTTAGATATATGTCACCACCTAGCACCATACCTTAGATATATGTCACCGCCTAGCACCATACCTTAGATATATGTCACCACCTGGCACCATACCTTAGATATATGTCACCACCTGGCGCCATACCTTACATATATGTCACCACCTGGCACCATACCTTAGATATATGTCACCACCTGGCACCATACCTTAGATATATGTCACCACCTGGCACCATACCTTAGATATATGTCACCACCTGGCGCCATACCTTAGATATATGTCACCACCTGGCACCATACCTTAGATATATGTCACCACCTGGCACCATACCTTAGATATATGTCACCACCTGGCACCATACCTTAGATATATGTCACCACCTGGCACCATACCTTAGGTATATGTCACCACCTGGCACCATACCTTAGATGTATGTCACCACCTGGCACCATACCTGCCTGTGCTGCCTCTTGGTGTAGAACTGAATTTGTGTCTGCCGTCTGTGTGTTCTTGTTTGGCACTGAGGGGTTTGACAATCTGACAGTTCACTACCCTGACAGTCATTCAGCTATGGATTCAGCTTTAGCTGACAGTTCACTACCCTGACAGTCATTCAGCTATGGATTCAGCTTTAGTTGACAGTTCACTACCCTGACAGTCATTCAGCTATGGATTCAGCTTTAGTTGACAGTTCACTACCCTGACAGTCATTCAGCTATGGATTCAGCTTTAGCTGACAGTTCACTACCCTGACAGTCATTCAGCTATGGATTCAGCTTTAGCTGACAGTTCACTACACTGACAGTCATTCAGCTATGGATTCAGCTTTAGTTGACAGTTCACTACCCTGACAGTCATTTAGCTATGGATGGATTCAGCTTTAGTTGACAGTTCACTACCCTGACAGTCATTCAGCTATGGATTCAGCTTTAGTTTCCACAGATCTTTGTTTTAGGTTTAGCTAATGCATTGTGGCTATGTGCCGTGGTTTTGTTTGATGTTTTGGAGTTGGGGGAGCGGGGCTGGTTGGGTTGGGAACTGGGGGTAGAGAGTAGAGGGAAGGGGGATGAGAATGCCGGCTTATCGTCTGTGATGTTAGTGTTTATGGAATAGCACACTGTGATATTTGTGTCATGGAGTACAGTCCAGTGGTGTGCATTACTGAGGGAATGGTCTGGTGTTTGCAGCGGAATGCCATGTTTCGGTACTTAATAATAATAATAATAATAATAATAATAATAATGTATAATACTTATATAGCGCATTTCTTGTTGTACAACTCAATGCGCTTACATCCACCATTTGCACTTATTCATACAATATTCATGCACACAGCAAAAAGAAAATACACAATGGCAGACGCACCTACATGCATAAACTGTCTCACCGAACTAGTTGTAGAGGAATTTAAGAGAGATCTAGTCATCTACAGAAGAGAATAGGCTTTTTTGAAGAGGTAAGTTTTGAGCTGAGATTTAAAAGAAGAAAGAGTAGGCTGATTACGAAGGTCTTCAGGGAGGGAGTTCCAAATAGAAGGTGCTCTAAAACTGAAGGCTCTTTCGCCAACAGATTTCAGAGAACGCTTAGGGATTTTCAAAAGTTTTTGTGAAGAAGAGCGAAGGGTACGAGAACTTTGGTAGGTGCAGAGAGAAGAAGAGAGATAGTGAGGAAGAGATTCATTGAAGTGGCGGAAAGCAAGAACTGCCAGTTTAAATTGCCACCGATACTGTATGGGAAGCCAGTGCAGTTCGATCAGCATGGGAGTGATGTGCTCACACCTCCTCTTCAAAACAAGTCGTGCAGCGCTATTTTGGACTCTCTGCAGCCGAGCAATCTGTTCTGCGGGAAGCCCAGCATAAACAGAGTTGCAGTAGTCCAATCTTGACATCACCGTGGCACAGACTAGCCTGACAGCTACTTCCCTGGATATAAAGGTTGGATGGAAGCAATACGTCTCAGCTCTAAAAAGGATGAGCGACAGACTACAGATATTTGATTCTGCATGGTCAGACACTGATCAATGGTAACACCAAGGTATTTGACAGAGTTACTGAAAGGCAATTCAGTACCATCAACAACCATTGACTCTGACTCAACGAGTTTGAGGCAGGAGGAGGTTCCAACGGGCATGACTTCAGTCTTTTCACAATTTAATTTAAGCTTATTACTTGTCATCCATTCCTGCACACTGCTGATACACCGAGACACCCCAGATTGAACAGAAACAAACTCATCAGGTGTGCCACTCTTAGAAAGCTCAGTGTCATCAGCATACTTGTGAAAATCACAATCATGGTCCGAGATAACATCCGACAAGGGCTGTGAGTACAATGTAAACAACACTGGGCCCAATACTGACCCCTGTGGTACTCCATACAAAAGAGGTGACAAAGTAGACCTTACACCACCCACAACCACCGCCTGCGACCTATCTCTGATGTACGATTCGAACCACTGGAGAACTATCCCATCAACACCAAAAGTGACCCTAAGCCTTTCAAGTAAAGTAGTGTGATCTAGCGTATCAAAGGCAGCACTCAGATCAAGCAAGGCTACAAGAGAAACAAGTTTACTGTCGGATTTGCACAGTAAACAGTCCAGTACGCTCAATACAGCAGTCTCAGTGCTATGATTCTTCCTATAAGCAGACTGACAGGCCTCAAGAAGACCATGGTCTGAAAGATGAGTCTGAAGCTGCTTCAGCACAACTCTTTCAAGGATTTTTGAGAGGAATGGGAGGTTGGACACCGGTCTATAGTTCTTTAACTTATTAAGGTCCAGTCCTGGCTTTTTCAAGAGAGGGGTAACCATTGCCTGCTTAAACTGAGGAGGCACTATGCCTGACGAGAGAGATTTGTTTACAATGTTTGTAATCACGGGAATCAAATGAGAGGCACACCGTTTAAGGAGGGAAGTAGGGATGGGGTCAAGGACACAACTTTTGCTGGGGGATTCACTTATGAGATCCCCGATCAGTTTTTCATCCACAGGATTAAAAGTACAAAAAGGTGGTCCACAGTATTTATCGTAAAGAATTGGTTGGGAAGGATTTGCATCAAGATTGTCACGGATGGTTTTGATTTTATCAACAAAGAATTCACTAAATTGTTGAGAGATTTGAGAAGGAGGAATGTTCGTGGGCAAACCTAATTTCTTTTGTTTGCCAAGTAGTTCACTTGAAAGAGAAAACAACTGCTTTGATGAAGAACAAGAGTCAATTTTATCACGGTAGTATGACTCTCTGGCATCCTGGAGGCAGTCCCCTGCCTCACACCTGTTCGCTGCAAAGATCTGGCGGTGGATGGTCAATCGGCTCTTTCTCCAGCGTCTCTCGCTGCGCCGGCGTTGACGTCGAGCAGCTCTCACGTCCTCGGAGAGCCAAGGAGCTGAGGGACGGTCAGTAACACACCTAGTCACTGCAGGCGCGTGTCGGTCCAGAATTTCCTGAAGGCCATCATTAAGCACTTCAACTAATTGTGTGACATCTGCATTGCTTTGCTGCTTACGCATGCCCTGAGCAAAACTCTTGACCTCTTGGTCAAAAACAGCCACACACAATGCTTTCATGTTCCTAGACGTAACAAGTCTTTTCCGAGGAGGGGGTCTGGAGATCTTCAAACTACACACAACAACAAAATGGTCTGAAAGACCAGCATAGTCACGAACTTCATCCACAGAGAGAACGCTGTCTTCAATGTTTCCCACCACCCAATCAAGGATATGGCCATGTTTGTGTGTTGGTGTTTGAACAAACTGAGACAGGTTGTGATCAGTCAGTAGAGTCATTGAATACTATGCCTTGCCTTTCTAAAGTGAAAATGGCATACACTGGTGTCTTTGTTTTATACATATTTGCTTGTTGTTCACAGATTATTCCGTTTCGCTTTTTTCTTTTTTCTTCGTTTGCTTTTTTTGTTTTGTTTTGTTTGGTTTTTCTTGCCTTTTATTGTTGTTGCTGTTTGTTGTTGTTGTCGTTGTTGGTGGTGGGGGTGGAGGTAGTGTGTGTGTGTGTGCGTGCGCACGCGCACGCGCACGCACGCGTGTGTGCGTGCGTGTGCGTGCGTGCGTATGTGTGTGTGTGTGTGTGTGTGTGTGTGTGTGTGTGTGTGTGTGGCATGTGTGTGCACCTGTGTCTGTGTCTGTTTGAGCGTGTGTGTGCGCGCGCATGTCCATGTGCGTGCGTGCGTGCGTGCGTGCGTGCGTGCGTGCATGCATGCGTGTGCGTGCGTGCGTGCGTGCGTGCGTGGTGTGTGTGTGTGTGTGTGTGTGTGTAGGGACGGGGTGGGGCTGGGAGTGAGCGGAGGGTGGTGTACATAACATACCGATCTGGCATTCCATTGTAAAATTCTCATTGATTTATCAGGCATGTCACTGATGAAATATCAACAATTCAACTTAGTATAAAAAATTAAGAAGGGAAGTAATGTTCCAAATTGAACACAAAGATGGGAAGGATGAAAGGAATATGAATACGTTTGAATGTCTGTTGATTAAAGTAGGCCCTGAAGCCTTATAACCTGAGAGAGAGAGAGAGAGAGAGAGAGAGAGAGAGAGAGAGAGAGAGAGAGAGAGAAGAGAGAGAGAAGATAGTCTTCAAGATAACGATGATTTCCAACAGTTCAAAATGAAATCAGTCAGACAAGATTGTACCTGAGCTGAAATTAGAACAAATCTACGTCCTTGTACAATGTTTTGTCCAGCCAGATCTTGACCTAGCGCCAGTTTCTAAGGACATCGTAATAGTTCCACCATGTGCCTCTGTCTTGCGGAAAAGGTAGATCACTATGCCTTGGGTAGGATGAAAAAAACCGGGGTGGATGCAGCACGATACGTCTTGCTGTCTTCCTCGGTGTCTTCCGCAGCAGCCGTCGGATGTGTCTTCCTAGGTTGCCGGCAAGCGTACTGGCTCCTCTTCGGGTCGGATGGATGTCGTCTCTCAGCGTCCTGGCGTTGGGATGGAGATCGCCATGGTTGATGAAAGACACTCTGGAAACACCGAAGAGCTCAGAGGTCGTCAGAGCGTTAAACAGGTCTCGTTTTATTTCCAGCTCTGAATTCCTGACCAGGGCGATTTGCTAATGATGATTTCCGCTTCTGGGTTTCGGGTGGCAATACCTTTTACGGTTTTGGCAAAGTCTGCACTGCAGACGGCTGGATCTTTATTTTTGATGTCATTAATTCCACAGTGAACAACAGTAGCATCCACTGGTCTTTGCAGGGTGGTTAGAGTTGCATTCATTGTCGGTTCCAGGTCTTTGACATTATAAGTTTTCTTTGATATCGTTTCAAAACCATAAGACAAACCCAGTCTCTCTCCATCTATTCTGTTCAACACTGAGTCGTGCAGAAGCACGACCACAGGAAAACCATAAGACAAACCCAGTCTCTCTCCATCTATTCCTTTCAACACTGAGTCGTGCAGAAGCACGACCACAGGAAAACCATAAGACAAACCCAGTCTCTCTCCATCTATTCCTTTCAACACTGAGTCGTGCAGAAGCACGACCAGAGGAACGTCCTGTGTTACTACCGCTCTCTTGTCTTTGTTTTGACGTTGAACTGCTTTGACGTCATTACTAGTTACGTTCTTAACAGCTGTTCTTTTATTTTCTTTTGTTTCGTTTGCTTCTTTTTTGCTGTGTTTCAGTTCCACCAGCCCCGAATCTGTTGTTGTTGGTGATTTTGGACTGGGGGGTGGTGGAACTGACCTTGTTGCATCAGCGTAAGTAGGCCTACGATAGTTCGTGGAGCTGGCGTTTTGTGCCCCGTTCAGGTCTGTAGGCCTACTTACTGGACTTTTACCGAGATTAGCGATGACATGCTTTTGTTCATTTACAGTTTTTTCCAGTGAAGCAACTTTATCGCATAAGTTCTGAATCATGTCTTTTAACTGTCTGATCTCACTTACTGTGTCACAGGGTGGATCTTCAGTCTGACTTCCTCCGTCGCTGACAGTCTGGGAGCCGTTAGCTTGTCGTGCAGCCCGCTCCAAAACTTCTTTTCGCAGACATAGCTTTTCTTCATAGTTATTGTTGGTACTGGGTTTTTCTTTGGGAGTCTCGTTGTTTTGGCGTCCCCACAGGCTTCTGTGTGGTGTGTGTGTGTGTGTGTGTGTGTGTGTGTGTGTGTGTGTGTGTGTGTGTGTTTACCTTAGCCTCCATAACACATGAAATACTACATGCTGCTACTTGTTCGTCGAATGCACTGCAGAAATATTACATTCTTCACGCACGCACGCACGCACGCACGCATGCACGCACGCACACATACATACATACAAATACACACACTCATATATACACAGATGCACACACATTACACAGTAACTCAAAGAAATAGTGCGTCCTAAGTTCCGGTACCCCTTAGTGACATGAATCCAAAAAGGAAGAAAGAAAGACAGACACAGACAGGAAGCACAACAGGACAACTACCACACAGCAAAGACAGGAATTAGGTGATGGGGTACATCAGACAACCCCCACACAGCAATGACAGGAATTAGGTGATGGGGTACATCAGACAACCACCACACAGCAATGACAGGAATCTAGTGATGGGGTACATCACACACACACATCAAACACACACACACACACACACAACACACACAACACACACACACACACACACACACACACACACACAAATACACACACAGATACATGCAAGTGCATACAAACACACACACACACCCATACATACACACGTTGAGCGCACATACACACAAACACGCCATATGCAATATGAGAGAGAGAGAGAGAGAGAGAGAGAGAGAGAGAGAGAGAGAGAGAGAGAGAGAGACTCGTCTGCGCAAAACACACACACACACACAATACACGCGCGCGCGCGCGCGCGCGCGCGCACAAGTCTAGATGCAAGCACGCGCGCGCACATGCGCACACATACACGCACACACACACACACACACACACACACACGCGCGCGCGCGCGCGCACAGATGCACAAATATGGAAAAAAAAAACCCAGGACAGACGCGTGCGTGCACACACAACCACTAACACACACACACGCGCGCGCGCGCGCGCAACACACACACACACACACACACACACACACACACACACACACACACACACACACTGATAACAACAACAACAATAACAACAACAACAGCAACAACGATTACAACAGTTTCACTTTCAGTTTCATCAAGGAGGCGTCACTGCGTGCGGACTAGTCCATATACGCTACACCACATCCGCTAAGTTTTGAGACCACACTACGCATGAATTGAAGCTGACGGATAAATGAATTAACAACAAAGATGAGACAATTGAAGAAGAGGGTCTCGTGGCTACGACTCAGCGGATGTCTGACCAAAGCTTTAGCCCAAAGCGCTGGTCAGACCTCGAGTGCCTACCTGCCATGTGTGTGTGTGTGTGTGTGTGTGTGTGTGTGTGTGTGTGTGTGTGTGTAGTGGATGTACACGTGTATGTATGTGTGTGGGCATGGGCCCATGTGTGTGCATGGGCGCATGTGTGTGTGTGTGTGTGTGTGTGTGTGTGTGTGTGTGTGTGTGTGATTACAACAACAAAGAAACGATAAAAAGAAGCCAATCAATAAGTAAGGGAGGTAAGCGACCATAAACACTCTGGGTAATGTACTCCTTTTCCGACGTTGTGACTTCGACGTTTTTCCCAACCGGTAAAGGGAAACAACTGGATGACGACGGTCAGAGGGAAATCCATGTCAACTCCGTCGGTAGAAAAGTATGTGTTGAGTTGGTGGAGGGAGGGGGAGGAGGGAGAATCGGTTGATCTTTACTGTCGTTTTGTTGTTGCTTAGTTGCTGAGCGGTTTTTTTTTCCATTACTTTATTTAATAGTTGTTTTGTTTTACTGTCATGTTAATTTGTTTTTATTTATTCTATGTTTTCATTGTTTTCATGTAATGTTAGATTGTTGTATTGGTTGCTGTGTTATTGCTGCTTTATCGTATGTCTGTTTGCTGTATTGTTGTTTTGTTAGCAGTCTGTCTGTATGTCTGTCTATCTTTCCAGGTTTTTGGCGATATTGTATTATCTGTTTCTTGTATAATTGTTTTGTTGTTGATGCTTTTTGTGTTATTGTTGTCTGCTTGCATATTCTTTTTATTTGCTCGCGTGCGCGTGTGTGTGCATGTGCGTGCGTGCGTGCGTGTGTGCGTGCGTACGCGCGCACGAGCGTGTGTGTATGTGTGTGTGTGTGTGCGCGCGCGCACGGCGCGCGCGCGCGCGCGTGTGTGTGTGTGTGTATACGGACGTGGGCACGTGCGTCCGTTGTTTTGCTGTTCTGTTGGCAACAACAATAATTGTTAAACCCATGTGCTTTTGAAAGGAGAGAGAGAGAGAGAGGAGAGAGAGAGAGAGAGGAGAGAGAGAGAGAGAGAGAGTCACTTTCCAACACACTATCTTGCATGCATAATGCAATACAAAGGCACACTACATGCATGACACAAGACAAAGGCACACTACATGCATGACACAATACAAAGGCACATTACATGCATGACACAATACAAAGGCACAATTACATGCATGACACAATACAAAGGCACACTACATGCATGACACAATACAAAGGCACATTACATGCATGACACAATACAAAGGCACATTACATGCATGACACAATACAAAGGCACACTACATGCATGACACAATACAAAGGCACGTTACATGCATGACACAATACAAAGGCACATTACACATGACAAAGATAGACAACAGACACAGTGTAGGACAAAACATGGCACTGGACAAAATTACAAAATCGTAGGACAAAGACACATGATACAGAACAGAGACACATAACATTACACAAAGACACATACCATGTGGCACACATACGACTTGTACAAGAAACAGAATAAAAGATAGACTCGTAAAGACCATATATGACCTTTTAAAAGACCTTGTCTGATCTTTTTAAAGACCTTATCTGACCTTTTTCAGACCTTATCTGACCTTTTAAAGACCTAATCTGACCTTACCCGACCTGAAGAAAACAAAATGTTCCGGCGTCGTTTTCCACACAGCACGGTGGTGATTCCCCAGCTATTGACATTACAGTATTACGATAAACAGTAAACAAGTGGGGTATTTTTTGCTCCTATAAGAAAACCTAACACAGAGTAACTTTCATTCAAGACTGGCACAGCCTTTTAAACTTGAATAAAGTCAGACAAATACATAGACGAACAATCTAATAGTGGGGGAAAAAAACAAGCGCAGGCCAACAACTGAACTTCTTCTAGTAATGACTTGACAAAGATTTGGACTTAAGGAGGGGGTGGGGGAGGGGGGGGGGGGGGAGTTTGAAGATGGAGAAACTGGGAACACGAAATTAAGAAAATATGTTACAGATATGAAAACTCTTCACTAGCTGCAGACGGGAACCATCGCAATCCCTTTTGAAGGCAGATATATTTGTATTGCCTGCTCCGATACAAATATATCTGCCTTCAAAAGGGATTGCGATGGTTCCCTTATGCAGCTAGTGAACAGTTTTCATATCTGTAACATATTTTCTTAATTTCATGTTCCCAGTCTCTCCATCTTCAACCCCCCCCCCCCCCCCCCCCCCCCTTAAGTCCAAATCTTTGTCAAGTCATTACTATGAAGATAGTTCAGTTGTTGGCCTGCGCTTGTTTTTTTCCCCCACTATGAGATTGTTCGTCTATGTATTTGTCTGACTTTATTCAAGTTTAAAAGGCTGTGCCAGTCTTGAATGAAAGTTACTCTGTGTTAGGTTTTCTTATGGGAGCAAAAAATACCCCACTTGTTTACTGTTTATCGTTTACTGTTCCCTGCCTCATTTCATTTCCGATCACAGTATTACGTGAAACAAGTTCAGAGGAAACTAACGCATGACATAAAGTCGACATCCACCAAAATGACGTAACACATCGGTCCTAAACACTCGAAACCAGTATCTAACCATCGTTCCTAAACAATCTTAAGCAGTATTACGTTGCTCTCAAAACTACAACAAAATTGTGTCGAATCCTTAGTATTGATATCAGTACTGCCAATATTAGTATTACTGTTATTGATTTCTTAATCCCTGATCTGCGCATGCGCACTGATGAGATCCTCACATGACCTTCTCAATGGGGCATGGTTTGAACCTCCTATACTACTCACCACACATGGAACACCTAGTCCTCCCCTTGATGTCTATGTTGTCATACGTCATTGACTAGACGTAGTTATTTGTCCTTCGTTGTATGTCATCAAGCCTGTAAGATTTTCGTTCTGTTTCTTCCTTTCTTTTCTGTCTGTCTGTCTGTCTGTCTGTTCTGTCTGTCTGTCTGTCTTTTGTTTTCTTTTCTTTTCTTTCTTTCTTCCCTTTCTTTTCTTTTCTTTCTATTTTTTTTCTTTTTTTTTCTTTTTTTTTTTTCTTCTTCCTTTCTTTTATTGTCTTTTCTTCTTTCTTTTCTTTTCTTCCTTTCTTTGTTGTCTTGTAGTCTTCCTTTTCATGACTGTTTTTTTCATGTCTCTCTCTCTTTCTTTTCTTGCTTTCTTTCTTTTCTTCTTTCTTTCTTTTCTTGCTTTCTTTCTTTCTTCCTTTCTTTCTTTCTTGCTTTCTTTCTTTTCTTGCTTTCTTTCTTTTCTTCTTTCTTTCTTTCTTGCTTTCTTTCTTTCTTGCTTTCTTTCTTTTCTTGCTTTCTTTCTTCTTCTTAATGACTGATACGACGTCGCCTTATCTCTGCGCATGCGCACTGAGAAGATCCTCTCATGAGACCCTCATGGGACATTGATGTGACCTTCTTCACCATCACCACATTGGAACACCAGTAGTCCTCCCTTGACGTCTCTATTGTCTTACGTCATCGCCTGTAGTAGTCATGTTGTTTATTCATCATTGACGATTTTTGTTCTGTTTCTTCCTTTATCTTTTCTTCTTTCTTCTTCTTTCTTTTCTTTCTTTTTTATTCTTTGTCTTTTCTTCTTCATTTTCTTTTCTTTGTCTTTTCTTTTTTCTTTTTTTTTTCATTTTCTTTTCTTTGTCTTTTCTTCTTTTTCTTTGTCTTTTTTCTTCCTTTCTTTTCTTTGTCTTTTCTTCCTTTATTCTTTGTCTTTTTTTTCCTTCTTTTCTTTGTCTTTTCTTCATTTTTGCTTTTCTTTCTCTTTTCTTTCTTTGCTTTCTTCTTTATTCTTTGTCTTTTCTTTCTTCATTTTCTTTTCTTTGTCTTTTCTTCCTTTATTCTTTGTCTTTCTTTCTTCATTTTCTTTTTTCTTTCTTCTTTATTCTTTGTCTTTTCTTCCTTTATTCTTTGTCTTTTCTTTCTTCATTTTCTTTTTTTGTCTTTTCTTCTTTATTCTTTGGTCTTTTCTTCTTTATTCTTTGTCTTTTTTCCTTTTTTCTGCCTTTCTTTTTTGTCCTTGTTTTTTTCTTTTTCATTTCTGTCCTTTTCTTTTTTGTTTTCTTTTCATTTCTTTCTTTCTTTATTTCTTTTCTTGTTTTCTTTCTATCTTAATCCCTGACATGACGTCACTATAACAGGACAGAGAAGAAGAGAAGAGAGAGAGAGAGAGAGAGATGAGAGAGAGAAGAGAAGAGAGAAATAAAAAGAAAAAGAAAAAGAAGAAAGACAAAGAAAGAAAGTAATGGAAGAGCAGTAGAAGATATGGCAAAGTAAGATGTAATATAAGAAGTAAAGAAAGAGTGAAAGAAAGAAGAAGAAAGAAAGAAAGAAGATAGAAGAAAGAAAGAAAGAAAGAAAGATAGTAAAAAGAAAGAAAGAAAAGAAGAAAGAAGAAAGAGAAGAAAGAAAGAAAGAAAGAAAGAAAAGAAAGATAGAAGAAAGAAGAAAGAAAAAGAAAGAAAGAAAGAAGAAAGAAAGAAAGAAAAAAGAAAGAAAGAAAAAGAAAAAGAAAGAGAAAGAAAGAAAAGAAAGAAAGAAAGAAAAGAAAGATAGAAAGAAAGAAAGAAAAGAAAAGAAAAGGTAGAAAGAAGGAAGAAAGGATTTGGTCTCCTTCATAGAGCGTTCTCCTTCATGTTTGTTTTTTTCAGTGCAGTAAGACTTAGCTTGCAGTGGCCGCAGTCCCCCAAGTCGTTCTTGTGGAGGTCTCTTCGTGGACAACAACAGTGTGCTGCACTCGCCTCCCGTTGATCTCGTCTGGCCTAACTGGCAGACTACATTAAACCACGTAGATCTTGTTCCGCTGATTTCTCCCCGAGGTGGTTTTTTTTTTTTTTTTTTTTCTCCCATCGGGAGGAGGACCACTGGCTATTCTGTCATAGAAATAACACCTCGGTCCAATGGGAACAGGTCGACCTCAAGCTCTCGCCCGTACCGGCGTCAGCGCAGATTTTTCTCTGTGTGAGAGTGTTTTTTTTTTTTGTGTTGTTTTTTTTTTTTGTTTGTTTGTGAAAGGTGAAGATAATGCAGAGTACACTGCTTTTCCACGAACACGTGCACGCACGCGTGCGTGCTTTCGCGCATGAATGTGTGTCTGTCTCTCTGTGTGTATGCTTGTGCGTAGCTGCATTTGTTTGTGACAGTCTGTTCGTCGGAGCCTATAGCTTGATTTCTTTTGTAATTTTTTCACTTGGAAGTGAAGGGCGTGGATTTAGTTCATAGCGGAGCAAGAGTTATCGTACGTGTTTTATAGTTATTGTCTACCATTTCCAGCCTTATTTCAGATTTTCTTGCAGGTTAGAGACCAAAATTAAGCAGAAGAAGCTTAAATACTACATTAAAGGCAAAGAAATCATAAATTACGAGGAATAGTAGTATTAGAAAAAAAAAAAGAGAAAAAGTAAAAAAGAAAGGATTAGTAGGACTGAAATACGATCTATGGCTCCTACTTCATGCAGGTTCTCCCGCAAGAGGGGAGCGTGAATATTAACATTGTCACAGTGCTATTTGAAGTGTAAAGTAGAGTACGGTATCAATAAGGACTGTGTTTGCATTGTGATAGCCTAATGACAGTCACAGAATCAAAATCAGTTACATGTGTGCAGGCTTTTGATGGCGCGTGAGCGCGCGCGAGCTCGACCTATTCTCCCTCTCTCTTTTCTGCATAGAAATGGTGACGGAAACTATTAATCAGAATAGTTGAGAGGCCCACAGATAAACTGATTCTTCATAAATGGCGACATCGATAGAACCACGCATCCTTAGTCATGGAATTTTTTCGTTAGAAAGTCTGGGAATGAATGTAAAGTCATTTAGTGTGTAAACTGATTACTTCGAAGTCATATCTGTTTTATGTGCGCAAACTTCTGTATGACTCTTTGCTTTTGACATTATCAGTACAGGACACTATACTTATAAATGTACTATGTTTGAAGTATCTATCTTGGCGCCAGGAGAAGAATTGTTTTACGGTTCATCTTTGCAAACATTCTTTATTTGTTTTCTGCTTAGTCGACTGCTTGTTCGTAATATTGCTGCCTGTCTTCTTATTACAAAAAGCTGTTGATAATGGTCTTTGTCACGATTACTTCTTGGAAACATTTGTTTTCTGATGCTGACTGGTGAAAGGTTGATCAAGGTCTGACTTGCTTCTCTCTCTTCCTCTCTCTTGTATTTTGTAATTTGATTGCGTCTATCCCTATTGCAAAAGAAGTATTCATTGTCGATGCGATGGGGACTGTTGTAAGGTGATTGTGTGCTGATAGGGGACTGTTGTAAGGTGATTGTGATGGCTGATAGGGGACTGTTGTAAGGTGATTGTGATGCTGATAGGGGCTGTTGTAAGGTGATTGTGATGCTGATAGGGGACTGTTGTAAGGTGATTGTGATGCTGAAGTGTATAGGGGGACTGTTGTAAGGTGATTGTGATGCTGATAGGGGACTGTTGTAAGGTGATTGTGATGCTGATAGGGGACTGTTGTAAGGTGATTGTGTGCTGATAGGGGACTGTTGTAAGGTGATTGTGATGCTGATGGCTGCTGGGGACTGTTGTAAGGTGATTGTGATGCTGATAGGGGACTGTTGTAAGGTGATTGTGATGCTGATGGGCTGTATGAGGTGGGGACTGTTGTAAGGTGATTGTGATGCTGATAGAGGGGACTGTTGTAAGGTGATTGTGATGCTGTTAGGGAGGGGCTGTTGTAAGGTGATTGTGAGTGCTGGATGGGTTGCGCGATGGTGAGGGGGACTGTGTATGTGTTATAGGTGATTTGTGATGCTGATAGGGGACTGTTGTAAGGTGATTGTGATGCTGATAGGGGTGTTGTAAGGTGATTGTGTGCTGTAGGGGGACTGTTGTAAGGGGTAGATGTTGTTGATTGCTGATAGGGGACTGTTGTAAGGTGATTGTGATGCTGATAGGGGCGAGGGTGTGACTGTTGTTGTAAGGTGATTGTGATGCTGATGGGGGGACTGTTGTAAGGTGATTGTGATGCTGATAGGGGACTGTTGTAAGGTGATTGTGTGCTGATAGGGGCTGTTGTAGGTGATTGGTGGCTGATGAGGGGGGACTGTTGTAAGGTGATTGTGATGCTGATAGGGGCTGTTGTAAGGTGATTGTGATGCTGATAGGGGGACTGTTGTAAGGTGATTGTGATGCTGATAGGGGACTGTTGTAAGGTGATTGTGCTGCTGATAGGGGACTGTTGTAAGGTGATTGTGATGCTGATAGGGGCTGTTGTAAGGTGATTGTGATGCTGACAGGGGCTGTTGTAAGGTGATTGTGATGCTGACAGGGGACTGTTGTAAGGTGATTGTGATGCTGACAGGGGACTGTTGTAAGTGATTGTGATGCTGAAGGTGTTGTAGGTGATGTGTGTACAGGGGGCTGTTGTAAGGTTGATGCTGTGGGGATGTAGTGATTGGGGATGGGCTGTTGTAAGGTGATTGTGATGCTGACAGGGGGTGTTGTAAGGTGATTGTGATGCTGATAGGGGACTGTTGTAAGGTGATTGTGATGCTGATAGGGGGTGTAAGGTGATTGTGATGTGAAGGGGCTGTTGTAGGTGTTGTGATGCTGATAGGGGACTGTTGTAAGGTGATTGTGATGCTTACAGGGGGTTGTTGTAAGGTGATGTGTGATGCTTGATTGAGGGTGTTGTAAGGTTGTGATGCTGTAGGGCTGTTGTAAGGTGATTGTGATGCTGATAGGGGACTGTTGTAAGGTGATTGTGCTGCTGATAGCACAGGGTCCAGAGACGTCAGAGAGAAAAGATAGAAAGTGATAAACGAACCATGTTGAAAAGAAATGAACTGCTCAGTCTATTATCAAATTGTGGGAAACAAACAAACAGACGAACAATCAAACAAACGCAAAGGACGTTGCAGATGGAGTGACAAATCTTCCTTGACTGAGGGGTCTGTTGGTTTCAGACATCAGAGTCCCATTTGCATTGTCAGGCCTTTTTGTCATTCATCAAAACAGTCATTGCCATGACATGAGGATCACAGACATCAGAGTCCATTTGCATTCAGGCCTTTTTGAGTCATTCATCAACAGTCATTGCCATCATCATGAGGATCACACACAAAAACCCACATCCAGGCGTTACTGTCAGCAGTAGAATTTGAGGCTAGTTTTCATTCAAAATGACATTCAAAGCAATACTAAATGAATCTGTCAAGAAGAATGAAGGCAAATTGAAGTATGTGCCTTCAGGTCCCTTGCAAACAACAGACTGGTGGAATCGTGCTGCAAGCGTCATGCTTCGGCTTCACAGTTCCACATCAACAAATACAGATTAGGCCTAAATGCTATTCAATCTCCTCTACACGAATGATTTTACAGTACCATAGATTACACTTAAAACTGCATATTGAGGGTTGACTGCCAGAACCCACTATCTTACCTTTTTGCCGATTTTCTTTTTTTTTTTTACACTGCACTACCTTTTACAATGTGATCTTTCACCTAGTAAACTTTTTTGGCCATGGTATTGATTTTTGATCAGTTATCGATAAAACCAAAACCCAGTATCTTCAAAAATAGAGGTGGCTTTCCCCTAAAACCCATTTACTCTACATGCTATGTTCTGCCCTGTTTGTATGAGCGGCACTTTTCGCACACAGTGACTGCCAGAATCCCGTATCTTGAATGAAGGGATTCTGGCTGTCAGAAAACACTAGTCATTTGGGAGAATAAGCTTCCACTTGTGTGGAGATGTAGTCTATGTCCTATGACGGGTTCATCATGGGGTGGTGCGACAGGTGGCACTGTTTCCTTCAATGAAATGGTCTATGTCCAATGACGGGTTCATCATGGGATGGTGCGACAGGTGGCACTGTTGCCTTCAATGAAATAGTCTATGTCCTATGACGGGTTCATCATGCTGTAAAAAGCCTCGCTGAAAGCTCTTGCCCTGGGCTGGAACCCTCGGA
>JAMYXO010003010.1:0-21574 GCA_033310375.1 Conus canariensis | reverse complement strand
TCACCCACATTTCCATCTGTGTCGTGAAATGTTCTAATCAATGATTATTTCCTCCACAGGTTATCCAACTTGCAATGAATCATATTTGTGCAATAGAAGTTGGTAAAGTGAGATGATCTTCTCTGACAAAATAATGGAGTAAGATTAATTGTAGTAAATTATCAAGTAAAGAACGAACCTCATAAGTTTTTTCTTCATTGATACTATTCTATTTAAACAAAGAGACTTCAAGAGTGTGTACAGAAGCTAGCTAAGATAGTGCGTGCTATTGTAAAGGGGTTGGATGGGGGTGTGTGAAGAACAAGAGCAGACGTACAGTCGTGAAGAGATTTCTGAGAAACTGTCCGTCTGTCCTCCAGGTTTTTTTATTTTTTTTATTTTTTTTGTCTTCAACATCTATCAACCCACGATCATCATCACGTAACCTCATCAACCACGTCCTGCAAATCGTGAAGGAGGGGGCTGGGCATCAAATCCGTAATCTACAACGACCACGCCAACAACGACGCAGAGAACAAGAGCTAAGTCTACATCATCGTCATTCGTGAAGCATCTACACCCCTCACCCCTCTAGTCTGAACTTTTTCCTAGTTTCTTCTTCCCATTGGAACTCTATGACTGTTTGTTTTGAGCGTCGTTCTATCATGCACATCGTTGTCACACATCATCAGCTGTGCAGGGGGCGATCTGTGAGTACATCCTAGAATTCCTGACATAACCTATGCAATTGTTCTGTCTGAGCCGAGGAAAGGTTGGAACCACAACAAACGTCCTGCCACGACTCTTCCTCGACGAGAGGAACAGTATCCTCATCGCCACACTCGGCGACGACAGGGGTGTATCCTGTCTGGCACTGAGTTCGCCGCACGTATGCTTTCAGGAGGTTAGCGTGATACAAACGTTCCTTCCCTCGCACTTGAATACGGTAATCCCAATCACCCACGCGACTGCAGACCACGAAAGGGCCCTGCCAAGCAAGCTGTAGCTTGTTCTTCTTTTGGGGAAGGAGAAGCAATACTTCATCACCCAGCTCGAACCAACGCTCAACGCTGCGCTTGTCATACAAAGCCTCGTACTTGGCTTTTGCCGACCGCAAATGCTGCTGAGCAAGTTGGCAGGTGTCAGCGATGCGGTTACACTGATCAACCACATATCGACTCTCCTCCTTGACGACAGGTTCCATATCGTTGTGGGTCCACATCTGCTTCAAGATGTTGGTGGGTCCTCGTACTGTTCTGCCATGCAGGAGTTCGAAAGGGGAAAAGCGCATGCTTTCCTGTGGAACCTCCCTGTAGGCGAACAGCACGGCAGGGATAAAACGGTCCCACTCACGAGGTTGCTCTGCACACAGGCGACGCAACATCTGCTTCAAGGTCCCATTAAAGCGCTCGACAAGGCCACTGGCCTGCGCATGATAGGGTGACGTCGTCTCCTTGTGAACATTGAGAAGAGTGTTTACCTCCTGCATGGTTTCAGACAGAAATGAGTTCCCTGGTCAGAAAGGATTTCTTGGGCACGCCAGTGCGCGTCCAAATCTGCCAGAGAGCTTCAGCAACAGTAGGGGCATCGATAGTCCTAAGTGGGACAGCCTCTGGGTATCGAGTCGCATAGTGTACTACTACCAAAATGTAGCGGTGACCGCGATCGGATGGTGGATTAATAGGTCCCACAAGGTCAACACCAACCTTGCTGAATGGCTCCCCAACCAGTGGCACTGATCCTAGGGGAACACGTGTCAAGCGACCCTTGGCGTTGTCCGTTGGCAGACATCACAACTGCGGCAGTACCGCCTAACCTGAAAGTTCATTCCCGGCCAGAAAAAGTCCTGTCTTACTCGCTCGAGAGTCCGCTTTGAGCCCATATGGCCTGCCATGGGTGAATCATGGGCCTGCCGGAGAATGGATTCTCTCAAGCCTTGGGGGACGACTAACTGCTTGACCACCCAATCTGCCTGAGCGAAGACCCTAAACAGGATCCCCTTGTGGAGCTTAAAGCTCACCTTGGCATGTCGGGCAGACTGAGCAGGACGATCCACCAGTTGTAAGCGTTGGACATCCAAGTCCCTGGCCTGAAGATGAACCATGGTAGCAGGATCGGCCCTTGCAAGAACCTCGTCAGAGATTGGTTGTAGAACAGGACGCAATTCCTGTTCCTGCTTCTTTGCTTTGGCGCGCGTGGTAACTCCCAAACGCCTGTATGGGCAGATCCGTAGACACAGATTGACTGCGTCTGTCTGCAAATGTGATGGTATTCCCTATGAGAAGGGAATATAGAGGTCGCTCCACCGCGATGGCCCATACTTCTCCACGGAAGTAGGGGGTGGAGATGGGAATAAGTACAGAAGGACGGGTGGAGGTAAAAACAGCCTCCAACCCACTGACTGGCGCCCTGCTGAGCCTCAGGGGGAACCAAATCCTGGTCCACAAAGAGCGTTGATGCTCCCGAATCCCTGATGGAGTCGACCAAGAAAGAACCAACAACAGAAAGAAACACTGGACACTCCGTACCACCAGAAGCCAATTAGTCCCATGACTACCGGCAGCTTTAGGGCAATCCTTCCTTATGTGGCCGGGACGACCACAAAGAAAACACAGTCGGGGTGCTGAGGTCCCCGATGAACTGCCTGCCTTGTTCGACCCGCTAGCAGTCATCGGAGCCTTACTGCCACCAATTCCTTTGAGGGTCTTCCTGTCCGTATCTGGGCGATGCCCATAAGCTCTACGGGCTTCAGCAAACACCCCAGCAGTACGAATCGCAGCCGCGAAATCCTTTGGTGCTGTCTCGCCTATACGGATCCTCAACTCTGGGGACACAGTGTTGGTAAGCTGTTCATTGAGGATCAGATCCTCAAGCTCCAGCTTGGCCAACTGACGCCAATAGACTAGCGTTTTGCGCAGCCTATCTCCAAACTGCACGAAGGTCTCGTCGTTCTTTCTCATGGATCTGAACTTCCTCCTGTACGTTTCTGGGGTAAGATGGAAACGTTTACGCAGAGCCAACTGCATGTCTGCATAAGACGCGCCTTCATTCAGAGTAAGCACACACTCCCTGGCAGCACCTGATAGTCCAGAAAAAAGGTCCATGGCCTTATGTTCCTCGGACAATTGCTACGAACTAGCTACCTTGTCAAAGTGCTCCAAGAACATAATGTCCTCACTGGGTTTGAACTCTGGAAGCTTTAATTTTGGGCCTCTAACTCCATCATTTGCCTGTCGATTAACCCTCTGATTTACAGATGCGGGAGTCCGCGAAAGAAATTGTTCCATCTCTTCCCTACGTTGTGCTGCTTCCTCACGACAGAGGGCTAACTCCTGCTGACAACGCTCTTCAGTCTTGATCAGCTCTTCCTTACGAAGGGTTTCCTGTCTGGCAGCCTCTTCCCTTCGCAGAGTTTCCTGTCTGGCAATCTCCTCTCTGCGCAGATCTTCCTGTCTGGCAGTCTCCTCTCTGCGCAGATCTTCCTGTCTGGCAGTCTCCTCTCTGCGCAGATCTTCCTGTCTGGCAGTCTGGCATCTCTCTCGCAGATCTTCCTGTCTGGCAGTCTCCTCTCTGCGCAGATCTTCCTGTCTGGCAGTCTCCTCTCTGGCAGATCTTCCTGTCTGGCAGTCTCCCTCTCTCCAGACTTCCTGTCTGCATTCCTCTCTCACAGATTTCCTGTCTGGCAGTCTCCTCTCTGGCAGAACTTCCTGTCTGGCAGTCTCCTCTCGCATCGTGCAGGATCTTCCGTTCTGCCATCTCCTCTTGGCTAGATCTTCCATGGAAGTCGTTCCCTGCTGGCAGTCTCCTCTCTGTGCAGATCTTCCTGTCTGGCAGTCTCCTCTCTCCACAGAGCTTCCATCCTATCTAACTCTTCCCGATGGAGGGTAGTATCCTCTCGTCGCTGTCGCTCCAGAAACATCAGGACGGAGGCGAAATCCTGAGCAGGAGTCACCACTCTCGACACGGGAGGAGGACCCGTTTGCCCCATCCCTTGGGTCTCGACCTTCCCATGAGGAAAGTCCCCCGGGGCATACTCCTTGCGAGGGGAAGCATGGAGAGGAGAGGGTTTCGGCATCCACGACCCAGCAGAAGCCCACAGTTGCCTAACCATACTCTGACGGATCCGAGTGGACGTGTCAGGTGGGGTCTCAGCAGAGAGATCCCCTAGCGAAGAAGTAGCGAAAGTACTCGCAGGATTATCGGCTACAGCACTGGAGTAGGTATAAGTCCCAGTAGTCAAAGTACTGGTACTACAGTAGGGACTATATTTTGAAGACCTTTTGAAGACACACACACACACACACACACACACACACACACACACACACACACACAAAACACACACACTAACAACACGCACGCGCCGCGCGCGCGCACCCACACACACACACACACACACACACACACACACACACACACACAGTGCACGCAAAGAGAGAGAGTGAAAGAGAGAGAGAGAAAGAGAGAGAGAGAGAGAGAGAGACAGAGAGACAGACAGAAGACAGACAGACAGACAGACAGAGGCAAAGACATAAAGAGGGAGGAGAGAGACAGAGAGAGAGAGAGGAGGGGGGGGGGGGGGAGAGAAAGAGACAGACAGACAGACTGAGACAGAGAAAGGGTGAGAGCTGTAACATGGAGCTGTAATATGACCACAATCATAAAAGAAAAAAAAACATGAAAACCCTCACACAGACAGAAGCATTAATAGCAAAAGCATGGACCTTGTTGGTGCCCATATGGTCGCCGGCCCATAAAGTCGCCGGCGACCATATGGGCAGGGACTTCGGTGCCCGTACGGTCGCCGGCCCATAAAGTCGCCGACGACCGCACGGGAAGGACTTTGACGCCCGTAAAGTCGTCCCCTGCCCGTAAAGTCGCCAATAACAAGATTGTAATGATTTGTTATGACTTATTAGTGCAAGAAATGATGTGTAGCCTATATTTATACCCCCACAAAATCATATATCAACAAACATCAACACCAATTGTAGTAGGCCTAAATGCACGCGGATTATCAATGATGCTTTGCCTGTGTAACTAATTTTATTCTGTCATGTTTGATGTGAAACTGATGAGCTCTTTTAACTGATGAGCTCTTTTTGTACACCCAACGGGAGTACTTAGACAATCGGTACGGTGAAAAAGTTTCTGTGTGTGTGTGTGTGTGTGTGTGTGTGTGTGTGTGTGTGTGTGTGTGCGTGTGCGTGTGTCTGTGTGTAAACAACCAAAATGTGTGGAAACTGCTACAGCCAAAACTGCTGAACCAATCGCTCTAAAAATTGGTACACATATTCTTTGTACCCCGAAGATGATGCACAATATTTCAGTTAACCCTTTTAGCGAGCATTAACCCTTTTAACGCCCCAAAACAGTTTTTCTTCTTCATTGAATATCTCAGAAACTACTCAACGAAAATGTGACAAATGAAGTGCTCTATCCACTTATTGGTTGCAGTGGATACGCTAGATTAAATAATCGTCAAAACGCGCATGCGCATTTTTCAGCAATTTTCATATGGTGTATCTCGGAAACTACTGAACAGAATTGCAAGCGGTTTGGACAAAGTTGAGACCGATCAAGTGCTCTTCCTACACAACACATTAAGTAACTGTCAAAACCCGCATGCGCATTTAAACCATAATAATGTGTCGATTATTGATAGAATGTATCTGAACGATTTTCTCTAGAAGTGGACCTGATCGTTCCTCTTATCGATCAAATCGATCTGCTGGCGCTCATTTACTTTTTCTGACACAATCGGTTTTGGAGGCAACCTGTTGTCAAATCGAGGATATGTCTGTTGCGGCACAAAGTGTCGCAACTGCACAAAGTGTCGTATGCGACACTTCGTGCAAAAGTGCGACACTTTGTGCTGAGAAGATTGTGCGACAGTTTGTGCCGGGAAAGCCCCTTATTGTGCTAGGGACATAATATGTACGACCCACACACTGGCTAAGTTCCAGCATTTCGGCCAGATGGTCGTACACTTTGCGGTGTTCCCACGGGTACATCTTGGGTTCATCATCGACTGATAAACAGTGAAGGTCAAAACGACGGAATGGTCTGAAAGCTGAGAACGAAGTAGTAGAAGTAGTAGTAGCAGAAGAAGACCAAGTTGAAGGAAAATGTAATAGCAGCACTTGTAGTTGGTTTTACAAATAATATTAAAAGAGAAATTATTGCTGTTGTTTCAAACAGTTCTAATACTTAGTAAAATGGTGTGTGTGTGGTGTGTGTGTGTGTGTGTGTGTGTGTGTGTGTGTGTGTGTGTGTGTGTGTGTGTGGTGTGTGTGTGTGTTCATTTCATGTATTGTTTTGATTGTACGTTGGTTTCTTTGTGGCGGTAAAAGTGGTTTCATACACATAAGTACATAAATAAATGTCACCAAACATACCCTTTTCAATTCATTATCCCTTTCTTTTGTACATGAATGGTAGAGCAGCATGTAACAAATCAGAAACAACCAAAAGCAGGAAAAAATATGTTGCAGTTGTAATGTTAGTAGTAGTAGTCTACTACTGAAAACTATTGATGATGTTAACAGCTGTAATGAAGACTAAACATTTTCCCGGTTTTTTTTTGTTTTTTGTTTTTGTTGTTTTTTGTTTTTGTTTTATTTCTTGTTTTAATCATCGATCAACTTCTATGTCATGATAACAGTAGTTTTGTAGACTTGCAGTGCGTAATAGAAGCAGTAGAAAGTACTGTTCAATAAATGTGACCAAACATACCCTTTCTTGTTCATTATCAATTACATTTGTATATTACTGATACAAGTAACATGTAACAAATCGGAAACAATCAAATACAACAACCACCTACGATGAGTTTGCCTTACAACAAGCATTGAAGTAGGATCGCGTGCCGCCGGAGGAGAGCGCGTGGCGCACGTGTGTGAAGCGACTATCTTCTGAAACGTTACCAGTACTACTATCTTCTGAAAACACTACTATAATTTTCATAAGATAGTAGTAATACTACTAACTTATGAAAATGATAGTAGTGCTTACAGAAGATAGTAGTACTAGTAACGATTCAGATGTTAGTAGCTTCGCGTTGCGACTATCTAGTGAAATGATCCCTGTGTGAAATTATGTCCTCTTTCTTAGTGTAAGCGGAGGAGTTAAGATTTATAATCTTGCGTTTTTTAGTAGAAACATTTCCTCTTGCACAATGATTCTCTCTCTCTCTCTCTCTCTCTCTCTCTCTCTCTCTCTCTCTCTCTCCACACACACACACACACACACACACCACACACACACACACACACACACACACACACACACACACACACACATGCTAACCAACCGACAGAAAGGCATGTACGCACACAGTAAAGATATTGAACACGTGGCCACCAGCCCAGGTAGAATAAAAAGAAAAAAATCAATTTAACTTACGAAATTTGACAAGCTAATCTTAATTTCATACTATGATAAATAAAACGAGCAATATCATTCATAAAGTTCCTGCTATTCAGAATTGATAATTCCTTTGACGAATTTTGAGTCAGGTGACGTGGGATATATTTTGTTCTCAATTGTACAGTACGCTGACAGTAGAACAGAAAATGAAATTCATCATCCAGCTGAACGTTGCATAACGGGCAACGTAAGTCCATGGAAAGATCTGGGTAATAGCAGAATTTATGAGTTGTTATATCTGTGATACCAAGTCTGAATCGCATGAAGATATCCCTTAATGCCTTATTTCTGATGCACTCAAAATACGCTTCTAATGAACACTCGGATTTAAACGTTTTGTATATAGAATATCTGTCATGTTCCTGGAGCCTACTGCACCATCCTTGTTTCCAACAATCAGTTAAACGTTCCTTGAAAAGTTGTAGGAACCAATGCACATTTTCCACATCTCCATTAAGCCGCACATAACCAAAACCGTACATCGTAAGCAGCTTGCAGATATCTGATACGCAGCACGTTTTTTTTTTTTTTTATTCCTGTCTAGATTTACAAGCATATTGTAAGCTTTCTTGTGCAGTCTTTCATTGTTCATTCCTGTGAGGCGGATCCAAAATCGGACAGCGTTTGTTTTTGCGTCTTACTTATTGGTACTCTACTGTTTCCCCATACACCGTGTCATTTGGTGTTCTGGGCGCCACTTTTAATAACTTTTTCAACGCAAATGTATGAGCCTTTTCGATATACATTTGCTCTAACATTCCCCAGATTTCAGATCCGTAGAGTTAGATAGGTTTTATCTGGGCATCAAACAATTTAAAGAAAATGTAGGGGAAACATCTCCTAACTTCCATAACGTTTTAAATATTTCCACAATACCTAGTTTTGCCTTTGCTGTCTGTTTTTGCATGGCGAGTGAGAATCTTAAACGAGTAGTCAGCCATACGCCTAAATATTTGTACGAGTTTCCCACTTCCATTTCAGATTTACCGTAAAACCATTTTTCATGGCGAGATACATAGCCCCCATTTCTAAACACCACAATATTGGATTTCTCCAGGTTAACCGAAAGGCCAAGCGAGTCTGCATTTTTTCTCAGTAAATCTAATTGGAGTTGTAGGCCTTTTACTGTGTATGAAAGCAAAGCAACATCGTCTGCAAAAAGAATAATCAATAGTTCAACGACGTCAGGGTGTAGCTGAACACCGTGTTTACCGTTGTGGATTATGTCAAGTGATAGTTCATTTATCATGATTGAGAATAACAGAGGACATGCAGTTTCACCTTGTTTGAAGCCTTTCTGGCAGAAAAAGAAATCAGTCAGACCTGCACCACTACCGCATCTAACGCACGCTTTTACCACCTTGTACATGCTTTGATAGCACTTAACATTTTACCCGATATTCCGTTCTTCAACATGATAGGCCATAACTTAGCATGGAAAATGAGATCGAACCCTTCCTAAAATCAATGAAAGCGACGTAAAGTTTTTTGTTTCATGCTAGATGTTTTTGAATAGCAGCAAAAAGTGTAAAGACATGATCAATAGTGCAATGGTCTTTTCTAAATCCGGCTTGTTCCTCGCCAATGATTCCTTTATCTTCAATCCAATCTGCCAGGCGTTTATTTACAATATAGCTGTATAATTTACTACATACATTCAAAAGAGAGACCCCTCTGTAACTGTTGGGATCATGAGGATTTCACGTTTATACGGTTCCTGAAGTAAAAATAAAGTTAAAGAATGCTTCTAAATAAGGCAGTATCCATGTATACGAATAAATGAATACCTCAGGAATTAGTCCATCTGGACCACCTGCCTTATTGCATTTTAAATGTTTGATTGAATCGATGATTTCTTCGCCGGTAATAACCGAGTTTAAGCTATTTATTTCTTGATGTTCAACATTATTATTCTCCTCACAAACAATCGATGGTTGTGACTGTAATGTTGCTTCAAAAACATTCGCAAAATGATTTCGCCAGTCTTCCTTCGAAATGTCTCCCAATGAATTCTTTTGCTTATGTCTGACATTTTTCAGAGTAGCCCAAAACAATTTAGAGTCGTTGGTAGCATTCAATAATTTGTCTCTAAGACCAGTTTTATGCATATCGGACTTAGCTTTCAGTAAATCTTCGTAGAATTTCTTCTGTTCCAAGTGCTCAGTTAAATTTGCTTTGGATCGCTCATTTCTGAAGATTCTTAGGGAACTTTTACGGACGCTTTTGTTGTCGTGCACTCTTTGTCAAACCATACATGCTGTTTCGGGAAGCTACCAAATTTCAGTTGTTTTAACATACATTCTGAAGCCACTGTCAAAGTATCATTGAACACAGCATTGGACACAATAACATCTACACTCTACACTTATCATTTGTTTGGCTTCCTCCAAAGCAGTTATGGAATTGGGTCTAATTAGACCGTTTTTAAACATATCATAGTAGTCAGGATTCCAAACAAGTTTTTGTACACATAAACTGTCTTTTCTCTCTATCTGTTCATCACCATTACATCGAGAGGAGACAGAGAGAGAGGAGAGGAGGGAGAGAGAGAGAGAGAGAGGGGAGAGAGAGAGAGACAGACAGACAGACAGACAGAGACAGACAGAGACAGACAGACAGACAGAGAAGACATACAGATGGACAGACAAAGACAGAGAGACAGACATACAGACGGACAGACAGCAGATGCACAGACACGGTTACAGACAGACAGAGAGACAGAGAGAGAAAGAGACAAAGACAGATCGACAAACAGACAGACAGACGGACGGACAGCAGATATACAGACACGCAAACACAGACAGGCAGACAGACAGAGACAGACACACAGACATACAGACCGAGAAACAGAGACAGACAGACAGACGGGACTGACAACATATACACAGACAGACACAAGCACAGAGAGACAGAGAGAAAGACAGAGACAGATAGACAGACAGACGGACTGACAATAGATACACAGATTCAGTTTTAGTTTCAGTTTCATCAAGGAGGCGTCACTGCGTGCAGACTAGTCCATATACGCTACACCACATCCGCTAAGTTTTGAGACCATACTACGCATGGATAAATGAATCAACAAAAAAGAAGAGACAATTGAAGAAGGTCTCGTGGCTACGACTCAGCGGATGTCTGACCTCGCATTAGCCCAACTCGCTGGTCAGACCTTGAGTGCCTACCTACCATTTTTTTTCTTGTGTGTGTGTGTGTGTGTGTGTGTGTGTGTGTGTGTGTGTGTGTGTGTGTGTGTGTGTGTGTGTGTGAAATTTGTGGGTTTGTGTGAGCACACGTATCTGCATATAGGCTATATGTGTACATATCTGTGTGTATGTGTGTGTCTTTGTATGTGGGTGTGTGCGCATGTGCGCGTGTGTGTGCATTTGTGCGCTTATGTGTTTTGTGTGTGTGTGCGCGTGTGTCGGTGTGGACGTGCACATGCACACATGTGTATATGTGTGTGGGTAGGAGCGAGCGAACGTACATGCACACACCAATGCTTGCACACTCATGATGTCCATGGACACTCTAATTAACATGCTGACATCACCACACTGATGAAAACACACAAGCGCACCCACGTCTACAGTATACGCTGGGGACCCTGAGAGATTCAAAGTCTTATCTCAGTTGACATGTGCTTCATCTTTTGTGTCTGTTACTGGAAAGTCCCAGTATGAGTTTGCCCCAATTTCTAGGAGTCTTCGCAATGTTGGCCTTGAAATTATTCCAATGTTTGTTTGGTTTTGTTTAGATACACAGAGAGACAGAGAAATAGAGACAGACAGACAGACAGACAGACAGACAAACAGCAGTACATAACACAGACACAGAAGACAGAGCAGACAGACAGACAGACAGAGGCAGACAGACAGACGGACGAATATTCAGACGGACAGACAGCAGATACACAGAGACACAGACACAGACAGACAGATGAAGAGAGACAGAGAGACAGAGACAGATGGACAGATGGACAGACAGACACGCAAACACACGGACAGACAGCACATACAGAGAGACAGACAGACAGACAGAGACATAGCAAAGACACAGACAGACAGACGGACAGACAGCAGATACAGACACAGGAGAGAAAAAAAAGAGAGAGAGAGAAGAGAGAGAAAGAGGAGAGAGACAGCCACAGACAGACGGTCAGACAGACAGTAGACACAGACACAGAGAGAGACAAAGAAAAAGAGAGAGAGACAGAGACACAGAGAGAGACAGAGACAGGGACAGATGGACAGACAACAAGCAGATAAACGGATAAACAGCAGATACAGAGAGAGACAGACAGAGACAAAGACAGAGACAGACAGAAAGACAGACAGACGGGCAGGCAGCAGATACAGAGACACACAGGCACAGACAGACAGACAGACACACAGACAGAGAATAGAGAGAGAAAGAAAGAGAGAGAGACAGACAGAGACAGACAGGCAACAGACAGAGACGAACTGACAGATAGACGGTCAGACAGACGGTAGATACAGATATACAGACACAGAGACACAGACAGACAAGAGAGACAGAGACAGAGACAGATGGACAGATGAACACAGACAAGCAGACAAACGGACAGACAGCAGATACACAGAGAGAAACAGACAGACAGACGGACAGAGACAGACAAAGACAGAGACGACAGACAGACGGACAGACAGCAGATACACAGAGAGAACAGACAGACAGACGGACAGAGACAGACAAGACAGAGACAGACAGACAGACAGACAGCAGACAGACAGCAGATACACAGAGAGACAGACAGAAGACGGAAGACAGCAGATACACAGAGAGAAACAGACAGACAGACGGACAGAGACAGACAGACAGGCAACAGACAGACAGACAGAAGACAGACAGACGGCAAACAGCAGATACACAGACACAGAGAGAGAGAGATAGAGAGAAAGAGAAAGAGAAGAGAAGCGACAGAAGACGGCAAGACAGCAGACGAACAGACGACAGCAAACAGTAGATACACAGAAGAGAGGAGAGAGAGAGAAGACGAGAGAGACGGAGGACAAGAGTGGACAGACAGTGGATGAAGGAAAGGCCAGAGACGACAGAATGAGGAGTCAAGAGGTAATGAGAAGAATCTGACCTTCTACCGACAGAAGACCAGGGCAGAAGATGTCACAAACACCACACAACGTGTCACACCGTTCATGGATGCCCGTCGTGGTCGACGAAGACGTCAGTGACTCTGCATGTGTGAGCGCAAGCCAAAGCTGGACACACAGACACGTCTGCACTCTGGGCATGCGACAGCTGTCATTGGGTCAGGTCTCCTCTCTTTGCGGGCTTGGCGCTTCTGGTCCAATTCCTGCAAACGCCTCTCTTCGAAGCTGTTTACTACTTGGTGGACAGCAAGTCGCCAGGCACTGCAGTCTGTGGCAAGTGTTTCCCAGCCCTGAAGCGGGATGCCACAGGCCGCCAGTGATACTTTCAGGCTGTCCTTGAAGCGTTTGAGTGGCCGCCCAGTGTTCCTTGTTCCAGCTGCCAGCTCAGAGAAGACCATTTTTGGAAGAGAAGAAGACCATTTTTGGAAGTCGCGTGTTGTCCATTCGTACCACATGCCCAACCCACCTCAACTGTGCTTTCATGATCAGCGCCTCGATACCAGGCATCTCTGCTCTGCGAAGCACTTCTGTGTTGGAAATCCTGTCCTCCCAGGAGATGCCCATGATCTTACGCAGGCAGCGGAGGTGGAACTGATCCAGAGTCTTCAGTTGTTTCTTGTACAGTGTCCAGGACGACTGCTCTGTAGACCGCGAATTTGGTACTTTGAGTGATGCCACGCTCTCCCCACACTGTTCCAAAGCCTGCCGAAGGAAGCTCCTGCTTTTGCCAGTCTGTTCGACACTTCTTTATCCAAGCCACACGATGAAGGGTCGTGTCCTCGATTGTTCAGGGTCGTGTCCTCGATTACGATCTTTGGTTCTGGAGGAGAGAGGGCAGGTGCTGGTTTTAGCATCACTTCTGTCTTCCGCAGGCTGATCGTCAAGCTAAAGGCCTTTGCTGCTGCAGACAAGCAACTGGCAAGCTCTTGCAGGTCTGGTTCGTTGAGTGCTGCGAGTGCACACTCATCGGCAAACAGGAAGTCGCTAACATGGGCCTCAAGAACTTTTGTTCTGGCCTTCAGGCACCTTAAGTCGAAGAAGCGGCCATCACATCTGTAGCGGACATTGATCCCGCGTTGGTACTGGAGAGAGCAGAGAACAGCATTGTGGCGTACATAAGGCTGAACAGGATTGGTGCCAGGACACATCCTTGCTTCACTCCGTTGGACACGGGGAAGGGGTCAGACACAGTGCCTTTTTCCACTATGCGAGCCATCATGTCATCATGGAAATATTGTATGATCTTGACAAACTTCGGTGGGCAGCCAAGTTTCGACAGTATAGCCTACAGACCCTCGCGACTGACAGTATCGAAGGCCTTTGTCAGGACCACAAAGAGGATGTAGAGATTCTAATTCTGTTCCCGGCACTTCTCTTGCAGCTGGTGAACAGCGAAGATCATGTCGATTGTCCCCTGCTGCTTCTGAAGCCACACTGGTTCTCGGAGACGACATCGTCCAGCAAGGGTTGTATGATGCGATTCAGGATGACCCGGGCCATATTCTTTCTGCTATGCTCAATAGTGAGATGCCTCTGTGGTTGTCGCATGATGCTCTGTCGCCCTTATTCTTGTACAGGTGGATGATGTTGGCATCCTTGAAGTTTTGTGGTACTGCTCGCTCACCCCAGAACTGCTGCATCAGCTCAGTTAACTTGTCGACCATGGCCTCTGCACCATCCTTGAAGATCTCAAGGGGAATGCCATCAGGGCCCAGTGCCTTTCCGATTGGGAACTGCTTGATCGCCTTCTAGATTTCCTCCATAGTCGGTGGGTCGCCAAGCGATGTCAAAACTGGACGTTGGGGCACGTCCCGGATCGCTTGCTGATCGATCTGAGATGGTCTATTCAGAAAGCTGGCTGAAGTGGTCACACCACCGCTGTACAATATCACTCTTCTCAGTAAGCAGAGTGCCATCAGCTGTCCGTACAGGCGCCATGGCGTTGGAGGAGGGGCCATACACAGTCTTCAGGTCTGCAAAGAACTTCTTGGGGTTGTGCTCACCAGCGTACTGTTTTAACTCTGCAGCCTTCTCTTTCCACCAACTGTCCTCCATCTGTCTCAGCTCAGCCTGGACTTTGCCTCTGAGATGCCTGAGACGATCATGCTTGGCTTTTGACTGCTTGTCGTCGAGTCAGCTTGTGTGGGCTTTGTGCTTCTGCTGTAGCAGTCTGCCGATCTCCATGTTGTTGCTGTCGAACCAGTCCTAGTGTTTCCTCTTTGGGTGCCCAAGAGACAGCTTAGCAGAGTCGTAGACTGCGTTTCTGAAGTTTACCCAGGCCTTTTCTAAGTCAGCTTCATCTGGTAAACTATTGAGCTGGTTCGCAAGGTTGGTCACGAAGGTTTCCTTGTCACTGGATCATTCAGTTTCTGGACATCCAGCTTCTTCTTGATGTTGGCTTTCTGGTGTCTGTGGGTGCTAGCAATGGAGGAGAGCTTTCACCTCAGCAGCAGGTGGTCAGTCCAGCAGTCCACTCCCCTCATTGTTCCTGTGATGTGGACATCTTGGATGTCACGTCACCTAGTGATCACAGAGTCGATCAAGTGCCAGTGTCTGGAGCGAGGGTGCATCCAGGTGGCCTTGTGGATGTCTGGCAGCTGGAACAGTGTGTTGGTGATGGTCAAACCAAACTCGCCGCAGAGTGTAAGAAGCAGCTTCCCATTTGAGTTTTTTCCTGTCCCACACCATGTGGTCCTATGATATTCGGCCAAGACTGGGAGTCCCTGCCCACACGAGCGTTGAAGTCCGCAAAAAAATAAAAGCCTGTCATCCTGTGGGATACTGCGTAGCAAGCTTGAGAGGCTCTGGTAGAACAGTTTCTTCTGTTCCTGGGTGTAGGTCAAGGTGGGGGTGTACACACTGATGAATGTCAGGTGCTGCTTTCCTTGGAGAGGCAGTCTCATAGTCATCAGACGATCACCAATTCCCTTTGGGAGAGACTCTAGGTTCTTGATCAGCGAGGTGCGGATAGCAAAGCCCAGTCCTGCTTCTCTTTTATCCTCCAGGGGCCTTCCTGTCCAGAAGATGGTGTATCCAGCTCCTTCGCTGAGTTCTCCAGTATCTGCCAGAAGCGTCTCGCTAAGTGCAGCAATATCAACTTTGTAACAATTTAGTTCTTGGCCCACAAGTGCTGTTCGACGCTTTGGTCTGTCGCTCTTCCTGTTGTCCAGTAGAGTCCGGATGTTCCAGGCTCCAACACATGAAGTGCGTTTATTCTTTGTGGTAGATCTTTTTGAATGATTTCGACCGCGTTCTTAGATGTCCGGTCTGCTGCGATATGCTGACAGGATGGGATGAGGCAAGCTTTCTTTAGGCCACCTTTTCTAGACCCCTCTCCATGAGGGGGGACCAGTGCTATCCCTGAATAGGGCTGCTCCGTCGCCAAGGTGGCTGGCGAAACCTACTCTTGCCCCGGTGAGTAGAGTGACGACCATCCTGCCCTAATCGCCCGAGTGCAGGTCCGTGACTAGCAGCTCCCAGTGCCATCTTCCTCCTCCACCGTCGCCACTCGCCTGTCGCCCAGGACTTGGGAAAGCAGAAAGGAGAGGTGGAGCCAATGAATCCTGGGCAAAGAAGTATATGGAGGCCGTGGGTTGCCCAAACACCACAACCCCCCTCTCGGTCCGAGCCGCTATTGTCAAGAGGAATGCAGGGCATAACATCTTGACCACGACTGGACTGCAGGAGCTGCCGGAGTGATGATGGAGTCCACCACCAAGCCGTCTTGGGGGCTCCACTCCAGATTTTTCGTTAGGGGTTTACTCCCGTAGCATTTGCCTTTTCCAAGGCAGCCTGCAAGGCAGCAGGACCCATTGACCCATGGTTGGGAGACTCATGGAGGGTGGGGTCGCCTATCTATCTGGTGTCACACCATCGCCATGGTAATCATGCGGAACAGCTCTGAACAGACACACAGATCAGACCTAAACAAACATACAGACAGACTTCGACAACAGACATACAGATCAGACCTAAACAGACATACAGATCTGACCTAAACAGACATACAGACAGACTTCGACAACAGACATACAGATCAGCCCTAAACAGACGTGCACACGCACACGCAAACATACACGCCACACACACACACACACACACACACACACACACACCACACACACACACACACACACACACACACACACACACACTGACAATGGTAAGGGACTCGCATTGAAAGGAAGTAGACAGGGCTAGGGGAAAGAGAGAAAGACAGCTGGGGCAGACGCAGTTTATGACATCCATGTCATCATGCGAGATAAGAGTGTGATGCAGTTTATAACACCTATGTCATCATGTTATCACACAGACAGACACAGACACACAAAGACAACAAATAACAACAGACGACAAACACACACGCACACACATATGCACGCACGCACGCACACAGACACACGCAAGCACACACAACACACACACACACACAACACACAACACACACACCACACACACACAGCACGCGCGCACGCGCTCCTAGACAGGCATACAGATAGACGGACAGACAGTAGATAGCAGAACACACACACACACACACACACACACACACACACACACACACACACACCACAGACAGATAGATAGATAGATGAAGATAGATAGATAAAGATAGATAGATAGATACAAGATAGATAGCATAGATAGTAGATAGGATAGATAGATAGATAGATAGATAGATAGAAGAGATAGAGTATGAAGAGAGAGAGAAGAGAGAGAGAGAGAGAGAGGAGAGAGAGAGAGAGAGAGAGACAAACGCACGCGCTCGCGCGTGCGTACCCATGCACACATACACGCATACACAAACACACACGCGCGCGCACATGTACTCGCTCATGTACCCCCACACACACACACACACACACACACACACACACACACACACACACACACACACACAACACACACATACACACACACACACACACACACACCCCACACACCACACACACACACACACACATACATCATACATATATACATACATAGAAGTTCTGATACATAGAACCACAGAGAAGTTATCCAAATTAATGGACAGCTGGTTGCAGGGCTTTGTGACTGATCTGCCCAGCCACGTTAAAGATACCACTCATATGCTCAACATCTTACAAGATCTCAACACCAAATATGGTCCCTTTCCCCCTAACACACGGCTCGTCGCTATCGACGTCGTTAATTTATATACTAACATTCCCCACCCAGATATAGAGACCACACTGCGTTACTTTCTATCCCGCTATCATGATATCAGTATTCCCCCTGCCAAGTATCTCATTAATATTGCCCAACATGTTCTCATGAATATTTTTTTCCATTTTGAAGGTAAGGTTTATAAACAGGTATCTGGAACAGCAATGGGCACACCGATGGCACCCGCTATCGCTAATCTGTTTATGGGGATGTTAGAAGCTTCACTACTTAACAACGCACCAAAGCCCGTTCCCAGTGACTTCTGGCGTAGGTTTATTGATGATATTTTTCTATTGTGGACAGGTTCAACTGACCACTTAGACACTTTTTGTCAGTACATCAACTCTGTCCATCCCTCTATTAGTTTTACAGTTCAGTCATCCCCTTCTGAAATATCCTTTCTTGACTTAACTATAAAACTGCGCAATGGATACTTAGAAACCGACATGTTTTATAAACCTACTGACTCCCGCGCCTATCTCCACTTCAACTCCTGCCATCCCAAACACTGCCAGAAAAAACATCCCCTACAGTCTTTTTCTTCGAGCACGCCGTACTTGTTCACTTCCTTCGATTTTCTAAAAAGGTGCACAGAAATGACTATGTTTCTCTTACAACGTGGGTATCCTAATGAGATCATCCAAGCTGCTGTAAACCGAGTCCGTTCTACACCCAGGACAGAAACACTTCAATACAGACCCCAAACCACCTCCAGTAGAGTCCCTTTTATTGTGATCCATAACCCCTCTAATCCTCCCCTGCGCAAGTGGCTACAGGAGTACCAGAGCCTTCTCCACACCAGCCCAAGGATGACAAAGGCAGTTCCTGAGGTCCCGCTGGTGGGGGAGCGAATACCGAGAACACTCAGGAGCATCCTGATGCCATCATCTCTACCACTCAGCACCTCTGGCAACCTGGACCCAGGAAGCTGGAAATGTAACAAATCCTGTGTTTTGTGCAGAGAACATTTAATCAGTACTTCTAGATTTAAGAGTGATGTTACAGGAGAGACTTTTCAAATCAGACATTATATGTCGTGTCACACTGCCAATGTAATTTATTTGTTGTTCTGTCGCTCCTGTAAGAATGCGCAATATGTTGGAGAAACCAAAAATGCCCTCAAAACTAGATTTTATTTACATAGATCACACATATTAAAGAACACAGGCACTCACATCGCTCACCATTTCAACACTGCCGGACACACACTTCAGGATATGCAATGTATACCTATAGAAAAAGTATTTTCAAATGAGTATGATATTAGGATTCGAAGGGAAAAATTCTGATGAGCAAACTCAAAACTATTTATCCTTTTGGTCTCAACACACTTGAGTAGCTCCTTTTCTTTTTGGTTTACAGTCTATCTGCATATTTCCCTATCTATCATTATATTTTATGCTGTCAGGCAGATCTGTGTGTGTGTGTGTGTGTGTGTGTGTGTGTGTGTGGTGTGTGTGTGCGGCGCGCGCGCATGTACGTGTGTGTGTGTGCGTGCGCATGTGGCGCGCGCGGTTGTTGTGTGTGTGTGTGTGTGTGTGTGTGTGTGTGTGTGTGTGTGTGTTGTGTGTTGTGTGTGTATCTAGGTATGTATGTGAGTGCGTGCGTTATTATGTGTGAGCGCATGCATAAGTGTGTATTATACTTATGTAATTGGTGTGTATTTATATGCGTTATAGTAATGTTTGACGAGATGGTGGAATTTGAGTATGTATATGATATACATGAAGCTGGAAATCATATAGTGAATACGTAGTCTATCAGCACGCTTTCTCCCCATCCTTTCTCCCTCTATTTCTCCATCGTCGCGATCGATCCCGTCCCCCCCCACCCCCACCCCTTCCCCATCCCCTTCTCCCTCCCCATTTATTTCCCTACTCCCCTACCCTCACCTATCCTCCTTCAAATCTCTCCCCTCCCTCTCCCACGTACCCATCCACTATCCCACCCCAGCACTCTCCCTCCCCCCCCCCCCATTCCCCTCAACATTTCAGCATTCTTTCTCTCCTTCCCCTCTAAACTCCCCCTAGGTCTAATATATATCCTAGAAACTCCCCTACCTTCCTCTCTGTTTCTTTCTGCCTATCCCTATATTTCTGTTTCTGTCTGTCTGCCTGCCTGTCTGTCTGTATAGATGTCTATCTGTCCCTCTCTCTCCCCCTCTCTCTCTCTCTCTCTCTCTCTCTCTCTCTCTCTCTCTCTCTCTCGGCCTCTCTCTCTCTCGGCCTCTCAATCTCTATGTCTGTCTGTCTCGCTCTTTCTTCATCCTTCAAAACCCCCCTCTCGCCCCGCCCCCCCTTCCCCCTTTCCCACCCCCCCCCCCCCTTTAACTACAATATTCGTATCATTGCCCCGGGTTTTGTGTGTGTGTGTGTGTGTGTGTGTGTGTGTGTGTGTGTGTGTGTGTGTGTGTGTGTGTGTGTGTGGTGTGTGTGTGTGTCGTGTGTGTGTCTGTGTGTGTTCTACGCAGGCGCTCGTGCGTTTGGGTGTTTGTGAACATGTACACATTGACGTGAGCTCAGAACAATAATGGTTCTCGTGCGTGGTCTCCTTTTCTTCATCCCCCATGAAACAGGCACCTGGTGGAAGTTTTTCTTTTGCTGCTTCTCCGAACGTGGAATCCCCCCCCCCCCCTTGCACGCTCTCTCTCTCTCTCTCTCTCTCTCTCCTCTCTCTCTCTCTCTCTCTCTCTCTCTCTCTCTCTCTCTCTTCCTCTCTCTCTCGCTCTCTCACGTTGCATATGTCAAGATCGTGGTCTGTGGTGGCAATCAAAATGATGGTCAACCTATTGTCATTCCGCACCCTTTGGCCCCCTCACCCTTCACTCCCATCCTAATTTTATGTTTCCTGTTGATGAAATGTTTTATACTCAACGTTTTATTTTATAGTTAAAACATTTTAATTAAGGTGCCTTTTCCCTACTGCATGCATTCGTGATTCGTGTTCAGGATCTGAGGGTGGAGAATGCGAACTTTTTATTGTCACAGTCTGTACCCCTGACGAAGGCAATATAAAGCCGAAAATTTGGGATATTTTAATCTTGTTTGTTTGGATTTTTATCTACTTTGACTGTTTATACACACACACACACACACACACACACACACCACACACACACACACACACACACAACAATATATATATATATATATATATATATATATATAAACAGTCGTTGGGGGTGCTGTTGGATTCTTTTTTTGAACCCTTGGTGGTGAGAACACCACAGAATTATGGACTGTGGTGTGTCTCTATTTGACACCAAGAGCACAGACACAACCAGCCGTGTCTCCCTGATGAGTCCGATCCAGCGGACGAAAGGCCTAGGAGCAGGCAATACAAATAGATGTGTCTTCGAGAGGGATTGCGATGGTTCCCTCAGGCGGCCAGTGAAGGGTTTCTCATATTTATAATACATTCCCATTTTCTTCATCTTCAGTTTGTGTGTGTGAGTGTGTGTGTGTGTGTGTGTGTGTGTGTGTGTGTGTGTGTGTGTGTGTGTGGTGTGTGTGTGTGTGTTTTTTTTTTCTAAAAGTTTAAATCTTTGCCAAGTCATTACTATAACGACTGAAGAATTGTTAGCCTGCACTTGTTTTCCCCCACTATTTAATTGTTCAGCATATATATATATATATATATATATATATATTATATATATATATACAAACACGCGTGCGACACACGCACACGCACGCACACACACAGACACAGACACAAACATACAAACGCGCGTTCGTGCATTCAGATACATAGAGACATACATACAGACAGACATTTAAACAGGCAGACAGACACATTCGTATACGCACGCAAAGTACGAGCATACACACACACATGCGCGCGCGCAC
>JAMYXO010003009.1:0-20000 GCA_033310375.1 Conus canariensis | reverse complement strand
AGGAGAGAGAGAGAGAGAGAGAGAGAGAGAGAGAGAGAGGAGAGAGAGAGTGAGAGAGACAGAGACAGAGAGACAGACAGACAGGCAGACAGATCTTCAGACAGACAGACACAGACAGAGAGAAATAGAGAGACAAAGAGACAGACAGACAGACAGACAGAGAGGCGGAGACAGAGACAGACAGAAAGATAGACAGACAGGAGAGAGAGAGAGAAAGTGAGAGAGGCAGACAGAGACAGAGAGATAGACGGACAGACAGACAGATCTTCAGGCAGACAGACAGACAGTCAGAGGGAGGGGAGGGAGGGAGAGACAGACAGACAGACTTTCAGACAGAGAGACGGAGAGACACATAGAGACAGACTGAGACATTGAGATACATAGGCAGACAGACGGGAGACAGAAGAGAGAGAGAGAGAGAGCAGAGAGGCAGACAGAGAGACAGAGAGAAGAAAAGAGAAGAAGAGAGATAAACAACAGGCAGACAGAAGAGACAGAACAGACGACACACAGACGAGACAGACAGACAGACAGACGAGATACACAAAGACGACAGACAGCAGAGAACAAAAAACAGACAGAAAAAGAAACACACAGACAGGAACAGACAGAACAGACAGACAGACAGACAGAAGACAGACAGAAGACAGAAGATAGACAGACAGTGCAGACAGACACATACAGACAGGACAACACAGACAACACAGATACAAGGCAGACAGACAGAGACACAAAAAGCAGAACAGACAACACAGACAGAAAGAAGAAGACAGAACAGACAGAGAGAACAGACAGAGAGACAGACAGCAAGACAGACAGACGCGGCGCGACAGCACACAACACAACACAGACATACAGCCAGACAGACAAACACAACAACACACACACACACAAAACAACACACAACACACACAACACAACACAACACAAACACAACAACAATCTCCTCAACATCTCCTCAACAGACAAAACACACACACACACACACACACACACACACACACACACACACACACACACCACACACACACAACACACACACACACACACACACACACACACACACACACACACACACACACACACACACACATCTCCTCAACATCTCCTCCTAAAAACATCTCCTCAACTTTCACTATACCGTCAATTTCAGTAAATGAAGTGTGTTATGGGTTAATGTGTCTAAAACAATCTGGAACAAGAGGTTTAGATGGAATCGATGGAAGGATACTGAAAATTGCCTCATCTGCTATCGCTGATACACTCACCTATATTTACAACTTGTGCATTGATAAAAACCAATTTCCTCTTATATTTAAACAAGCCAAAGTCATACCTTTGTACAAAAATGGTGATTCCACCAATCCATCCAACTATAGACCTATCTCAATATTACCCATTTTGTCAAAACCACTTGAAAGACATATTCAAAGACAATTATATTCTCATTTTAAGCATTATGATTTGATTCATGAAAATCAGTCAGGCTTTAGAGAAAATCACTCCTGCCATACGTCTCTTATACAGCTTACTGATTATTGCCTATCAAATATAAATAATAACGAATTTACTGGAATTCTTTTTGTCGACTTTGCTAAAGCCTTTGATGTTATAAACCATTCCCTTCTCATAAAAAAAAAACAAACTTGCACACTATAAGCTATCGAACCAGGCCATAGACTTCATTAGATCTTTTCTTACTGATCGTCAACAACTTGTTGAAATTTGTAGCAGACGGTCAGAATTACTCAATTTGGAATTTGGTGTTCCACAGGGATCAGTATTAGGACCTCTCCTATTCTCTATTTACATAAATGATTGCCTTTATACATAGACTGTGATTGTGAAATGTTTGCTGATGACACTTCATTACAGTTTAGCAGTGATAATCCTATGATTCTAGTAAATAACCTTCAGAACAACATCGACAGATTGATTAAATGGACAGAAATGAACCACATGTCCCTGAGTGCAAATAAAACGAAATGTATGTATGTGACTACACGGCAAAAAAGGCAGAAAATGAGGTCCCCGTTCACAGCGCTATATGTCAATGACCAAAGGATTGAGGAGGTAACATCTCATAAAGTACTAGGAGCTATCATTGATAATGATTTAACGTGCTACGACCACATTACTGACCTTTGAAAACGTCTTTCTAAAAGGATTTATCCATTATCAAAAATAAAACATTTTCTGAATCCCCAGTCAAGGAAATTATTTTTCATGCACATATTCTATCTCTCATTGATTATGCATCTACGTTATGGGATAATTCTAGTGAAACAAATTTGAAACAAATCAATCGCATACATAAGAGAGCTATAAAGTTGGTGCAATTAAAATCTAATTCCTTGACAGGTGATGACTATAAAAAGTTAGATATTCTTCCATTCAAAGACAGGCTTTTCTTCAATAAATGCTTATGCATGTATAAAGTAGTTAAGGGAATAGCTCCAAAGAAAATTATCCGAAACTTTGCAAATAATGAAAATAGACATGTTCACAAATTTTCGTTTCCTAGACCCCGTAACAATCTTTACAAATCTAGCTTCATATATTCTGGAGGAACAGCATGGAACAATTTATCTTCTACTTTAAAAACATGTCCTTCTAAACTACTGTTTAAAAAAGCACTGAAAAAATATTTGATGGACAAATTATAAAGTAATTTATGATTATCTATATTGTTACAGATCCTCTCTCTCTCTCTCTCTCCTCTCTCTCTCGTCGGATTCTTTGTCAATGCTATCTGTCTCTCTGCTTATCTGTCAGCCCCCCCCCCCCCTCTCTCTCTCTCTCTCTCTCTCTCTCTCTCTCTCTCTCTCTCTCTCAAATGTCTTCATTGCCATGTTTGACATGTTGTCCATTGTCCGTCACAATATTGATTAATGGTTGTTAATTGTTTCATTGTTTTCATTACATTGTATACTTCTGATTTATACGTATGTATTGCTTCGCGTTTCTGGTTTCACTATTGTGATTGATATTTATGCTTTTTTTGTGAGGGCAGGATGAAAAAAAGCTGTAAAGCTTATTCTTTTAACCCTCAATAAAGATAATTTTGACTTGACTTGACTTGACACACACACACACACACACACACACACACACACACACACACACACACAACACACACACACACACACAAAAACACACACACACACACACACACACACACACACACACACACACACCACACAGATAGGCAGACATATCTTCAGACAGACACAGACAGACAGAGAGAAAAAGAGAGAGACAAAGAGAGCGACAGACAGACAGATCTTCAGGCAAACAGACAGACAGACAGAGAGGGGGACGAGAGATAGACAGACAAAGAGACAGACAGACAGACAGACAGACAGACAGACAGACAGACAAAAGCAGTCTCTGACTCTTAGAGGGTGTTGCTGATTACATGTTTGACAGTTGATCAACCTTTTCTTAAACAGATTTCAAATCATTGACACGTGTCTCGTCAGTATAACTGGCTACGTATTTACGTACTTATGTATGCATGTACGTATATGTATATATATATATATATATATATATATATATATATATATATATATTATACATACATACAGACCCAATCAGCCGTGTCCGATCCAGCGGACGAATGGCCTAGGAGCAGGCGATACATGTAGATCTGCCTTCAAGAGGGATTGCGATGGTTTCCCCCATGCAGCTAGTGAAGGGTTTTCATTTTTATAATATACATCCCCCCCCCCCCCCCTTTTTTTTTTTAAATTTTTTTAAAACATTTCAAATCTTAGCCAAGTCATTACTATAATGATGGAAGAATTGTTAACCTACACTTGTTTTCCCTCCACTACTTAATTGTTCAACATTATATATAATATATATATAATTGTGTGTGTGTGTGTGTGTGTGTGTGTGTGTGTGTGTGTGTGTGTGTGTGTGTGTGTGTGTGTGTGAACATGCAATCAAAGAACCAAACAACAGCCACGTTGAAGTTTTCCCAATATTTCGACCTCTTGGTCTTCTTCGGGGGACTTTTTCAAGGGACTAGATAGATAGATAGATACGTATATTGAACAAGTTGGTAGGGGGTGGAACAAGTTCAGGCTAGCAATTCCTCCGTCATTATATTACTGACTTGGCAAAGATTCAAAGAAAAACAAAAGAGTGATTGGGAAGGAGAAAGAAGGGAAAAGAGAATAAAAATCAGGAAAACACATGTTACGAATGTTAAAGCCTTCGCTGCCAGCATACGGCGACCACTGTCACCCATCTTGAAGACAGAACCATCTAGATCGCTTGCACCCAGGCCTTTCATCCGCTGAATCAGACTCGTCAGGGCGGCACGACTGTTTATGTCTGTGCTCCCTGGGCATCAAATTGAGATATGCCACACTCTACGGTCCTGTGGTATTCTGTACACAGGCAGACAAATAGATAGATAGAGAGAGGGATGGATGGATAGAAAGAGAGAGATGGATGGATGGACAGATAGATAGACAGAAAGATAGACACAGAGAGAGAGAGAAAGAGAGAGACAGACAGACAGACAGAGACAGAGAGAGATAAAATGACACAGATAAAATTCTCAAGATAAAGCCCGCACCGCATCATAGCGCAACGACCTCAATCAACATGTATTGCAGAATAAAATGAATATTATAACAAGTTGACAATCTTTTCCAGAGGGACAAATTTCATGATTCAAACTTTCGCCACTGGGGCTTCTTCAAGAATCATTCTATTTTATACCATTATACATACACACATATATGCATATGTGTATAGATAGATAGATATATGTGTGCGCATGTATGTATGTATGTATGTGTGTATGTGTGTATATATACATGTGTGTGTGTGGTGTGTGTGTGTGTGTGTGTGGTGTGTGTGTGTGTGTGTGTGTGTGTGAGTGTGTGTGTGTGTGTGTGTGTGTGTGTGTGTGTAAATATATGTATATAATGTATGTGTGTATATATATATATATATATATATATGTGTGTGTGTGTGTGTGTGTGTGTGTGTGTGTGTGTGTGTGTGTGTGTGGTGCGTGCGTGCGCGCGCGCGCGCGTGTGTGTGTGTGTGTAGATAGAGAGAGAAAGATTGATAGATATTTGTGTATATATGAATGTGTGTATATGTGGATGTATGTGTGTGTGTGTGTGTGTGTATATATATATATATATATATATATATATATATATATATATACTAGCAGGGGCACCCGGCGTTGCCCGCGATATGAACACTCTTTGCGATACTCACGTGACGGCAAACATGTATTAATTGTTTTGATTTGCAATCAACCCCCCCCCCCTCCAACATCTTCCCACCCCCTCCCCCACACAAATACGCATTCTCTCTCTCTCTCTCTCTCTCTCTCTCTCTCTCTCTCTCTCTCTCTCCTCTCTTTGTTATACATTCTATTGTTTTCCACCTGCCTCTGGGCCCTTCCTCTGGATCTTCCCTAGCACGTCGAGATGCTTTTCTCGCTCGATTTTCCGCCTGCACTCACTGTTCCCATTCCCATTCTTCTGACTGCCCTTAATTTTATAGGAATAGACTTTGTGCAGAAGTAGTTTATTTCAACGGGTCTGTGTCTAATGTAAAAATAGTGTATCAGGCTTTGCACTGTACAATCATTTTTTCTGGCCCCTCTCATTCCTCCCTTTTCATCCCCCTACCCTGTCCCATCCATGTTGCAAAATTACTTACCGTTACTGGACATACGCATACAGAATTTTACAATAGTGGTATAAATTTAGAAAATAACGGTTTTTAACGGTCAATGTTAAGTCTTGGTTCGTAAAATTTGCATAACATTGTTCAGCGCTTAAAACTGTACGTGCATACGGAATGTTATCAAGAACGGTGAAAATTTAGAAATTCAGAAAATAACGGTTTTTAACGATCAATGTTAAGTTTCGGATCTTGAAAATTGTATATCATTGTTTAGCATTCACAACTGCACATGTATATCGAATTTCTACAAGAATACTCTAAATTTATAAAATAACGTTTTTTAACGGTCAATTTTAAATTTCGGTTCGTAAAAGTTGTATATCATTTTTCGGCATTTAAAACTGCACATGTATACCGAATTTCATCAAGAACAGCCTAAATTTTGAAAATAACGGTTTTTAACGGTCAAATGTAATGGTCATAATGACCTTATGTTACCCGCTGGATGTTCCTGTAGGCTTATGTCAAGTTTGGTGACGATCCGATAACTCTCGTGGCCGCAAACCTCAGAAGATCGGGTTTTAAACAGTTTTCATAGGGTTTGGTGTTTTTAACGGTTTTTAACTGTTATAAATAACGTTTCTTAACTGCCAAATAACGTTTCTAATTTTCGAGAAGTAGCCCCGTACCTGTGCAATGTCACAACGGCCATTTGAAGAAAAGCAGAGGAAAAAGATGTCTTTGAAACCGTTATAACAGTTTTTTAACGGTTTTTAACGGTTTTATTTTTTTAGAGATTAGCCCAAAACCATCCTCTGGTCACAACAGACGTACCTGCCAAATTTCAAGAAGATCGGGTTTTAAACAGTTTCTTTTATAGGGTTTGGTGTTTTAAACGGTTTTTAACTGTTATAAATAACGTTTTATAACTGCCAAATAACGGTTCTAATTTTCGAGAAGTAGCCCTGTACCTGTGCAATGTCACAACGGCCATTTGATGAAAAGCAGATTTGATTTTTGTATTTTTCATTTTTGAATGACTGTTTGTGGTTTGCGTATCTGGTTTTGAAAGTGTTTTCAGTAATCCCTACATATGTTTCTTCTTCATTTTCTGATGTTACCGTAGCTTGGTATACAATGTTGCTGTGAAGACATTTATTGCTCAGGGGGCACTGTTCTTTTTTAGTGCAGTTGCAAGATGTCCTTTCGGCACCCTTCTCTTTTATGTTGCTTTTCATTTTGTTAGATGAATCAATCATGTTTTTGAGGTTGGGCATACATGAGTATGACAGTTTAATGGTGTTTTTGTTGAATTATTTTGGACAGTTTGTGTTCTTTTGGGAATGATGTTGCCAAGATTTTAAAGAATTCTTTTCCTACATTTGTTTTTACTTGTCCATCGTATGGTGGGTTGTACCATATGATCTTTCTTTTCCTATTTTTCTTAATTCTGTTCGTGTTGTTGTCTGGACTGTATTGTAGTTTGTAATTGTAACCACTTTTTTGTAATGCTTCTTGATATTCTGTTGCTGCATCATTGAATGCGTTTTCGTTGCATGACAGGTTGGATAGTCTCTTGTTTATACCATTGGGTATTGTTTTTAGTATAGATGGTGGGTGGTTGCTTTTGATGTTTACGTAGACTGGTATGTCATTGGGTTTTTTGTATGGTTTGTACACATGGTCGTTGAGGTCTAATGTTATGTCTAGGTAATTCACTACTTTTTTGTTTGCTTCTATTGTGATTTTTAAGTTGTGGTTTTTAAAGATTTTACATAATTCTTTTTTCTTGTTTTCAATGGTTCTTGGATTGTTGTTTAATGCAGCGAGGCCGTCATCTCTGTATAAACCGGCCTGTTTTCCAAGTTGTTTTTGGATGTTGGATAGCATGAATAGTCCGACTAGTTCACATGTTTCGGCACCATCATACGATCCCATGGTTACATCAAATGTGGAGTTTTTGCTCGTTTTTTTAATCCAAGTTTCATTTCTGCTATGGAGTAAGGTTTTTTTGGTGTGGAAAATAATCTCCATTTCTGACTCTGTTATATTTGTGTATTTGTTGGCAAATTTCAAAGCTTTGTTGAGTAGTTCTTCATCTATGGATGGATAGAAGTCTACTATGTCAAATGTAATGAACATTGTATTTCTCTGTTTGTTGAGTTTCTTAAACCATTGTATGACTTCATAGCTGTTTTTCCAAAGGTTGTATTCGGTGTTTGATTTTATATCTTCTATAGCCTTTTCCAAAATTCTCTTGCTTATTTTGCCCAGTTCGGATTTAGATGGGTTTATTAGTCTACATGTTGGGTTGTTTTGGAAGTTAGGCTTGTGGTCTTTAAGTGTTATGAAGGCCTCCTTTGTTGCTGTTGTCTCTACCCTATCACTTAACTCCATGCGATGTGCAAGCTCTTTTTCTTTTTTGCGGATGTTGCTATGTGTAGTTTTATCAGCTTTCTTGTAGTTTTTCTGGATGTTTTTGTTTAAGAGTTGAGAGTATTCGTTTGGTTCCATTTTGTAAAAATTGCTCGTTTTGTCAGCCTTTACGAATATCTTTTTATCATTTTGGATTTGTTTTATATCATTTGCTAGTGATGTTTGAAAGTTGTTATTTGATTTTTTGAATTTAATATTGGCTATCAGTCCCTTCATTTTGTCTTCAAAAGGTTTCATTTCATCTATTGTCGGAGGTGATCGCCATGATTTGAATCCATATGTATTTTTGTCTTCATTCTTTGCATTTGGGTTTAGGAAGAAGAACGCCTTCCATCTCATGTTGCGCACAAATTTCTCGGTTTGTTCTATCAGTTTTTTAGTGTAAGTTTGTGGGTTTGAAAATGGTATGTTTTTAGTAGATTGCCTAAAGTTGATTTTCTCCATTTCAGATTTTGTCAGACCACAGTGCTCAACTTGAGGAGCGATTATTATTATAATATTATGCAAACCACACTTAGCAACTCTGAACACAAAAGTAGAAATTGTAAACAATTGCAGGCACAAGTGGAAATCTTTGCTAGCACATTCCACCTGAACAGGCCCCAATAAGAACCACAGGCCGCACGTGCAGCAAATGAGATCCGCCTGCACACACAGAGTTGAAATCAAGTCCCGCACGCCATAAAAGATCGTTGGCGTGCCCCAAAAGACATCCTGAAGATAGCAACGCTAGAAACAAGCTTGTAGATTTTACCACTTCATTTTAAAAATATTTTTTAACAGATGTTGCTCCCCAAGGGGTTGAGCACCTTCAGATTTTTAAAGAACTTTTTTATATTGTTCATAATATATATATATATATATATATGTGTGTGTGTGTGTGTGTGTGTGTGTGTGCGTGCGTGCGTGCGTGCGTGCGTGCGTGCGTGCGTGCGCGTGTGTGTGTGTGTGTGTGTGTGTGTGTGTGTGTGTGTGTGTGTTGTTTGTTTGTATGTTGTCGTACCCTGGCTTAAAGACTCCAGGAATCATCCAAACATCTCTCTCTCTCTCTCTCTCCTCTCTCTCTCTCTCTCTCTCTCTCTCTCTCTCTCTCTCTCTTGTGTGTGTGTGTGTGTGTGTGTGTGTGTGTGTGTGTGTGTGTGTGTGTGTGTGTACATTTCTTTCTTAATACAATAAGAAATCTTCCTGACAATAAGGAAATCAGGTGGTACACATCCACACAAAAGAATGAAACAATCATTTTCACACACTGTAGGTGATGTATGGATACAACATATTATGTACTATTATCTGAATATAACCGTACAAGAAACACAGTCTTACGTCAGTCATATCACTGATAGCTGAAAGATCCCTCTCCTTCATTTTTCCCGCGTGGTGTGTGTGTGTGTGTGTGTGTGTGTGTGTGTGTGTGTGTGTGTGTGTGTGTGTGTGTGTGTGTGAGTGAGTGAGTGTGTGTGTGTGTGTGTGTGTGTGTGTGTGTGTGTGTGTGTGTGTGTGTGAGTGTGCGTGTGTGTGTGTGTTTGTGTGTGTGTGTGTGTGTGTGTGTGTGAGAGAGAGAGAGAGAGAGAGAGAGAGAGTGAGTGTGTGTGTATGTGTGTGTGAGTGAGTGAGTGTGAGTGTGTGTGTGTGTGTGTGTGTGTGTGTGTGTGGTGTGTGTGTGTGTGTGTACGTGCGCGCACGCTCACGCACATGTGCGTTTGTATATGTACATACACTTGTATGCGACTGTTTGTGTGTGCAATTGTATGTGATGTGCACCTGTATGTAAGTATGTGAGTTCGTGTGTATGTGGATTCGTGTATGCATGCGTGCATGCGCGCGCGCGTGCGCGCGCGGGTATGTTTGTGTGCGTGTATACTTGTGTGTGTGCATTCGTGCACACATGCGTGCGTGTGAGCGAGCTGGAGAGAGATAAACAGATAGACAGAGACAATGAGACGGAGAGATACACAGTGAGAGAGAGACAGACAGACAGAGAGAAAAACAGACACAGACAGACAGACAGACAGACAGACGGACAGACAGAGACAGAGAGCAGACAGGTACACGTACATGTCAGTGTGTGAGTATGTCTGTTGCAGCGTAATTGGATGCCGGCATCTACATGAAATTCCATTTTCTTGTGATGCGACCTAAGGATAAGTGAATGACGGTTGTATCAGACACCGATCACAAAGAACCTGACACATTTTCGCCAATCATGTTGCCCCAGATAGATGTTCATATATCAAAATCAAGCAGACAGATGAAAAACAAAGATGATTTTCAAACCGTCCAGTCTCTCATTCAACTCCTTTTCGTTTTAAATCCGCTCCGTTTTGAAATATACACAAGTTAAACATTGTCGTTAAGATTAAAGATGTAAAGGAGATCCCCCTCTACATTTTTGTTAAGATCTAGAGGCTAAAAGAGAAATCCTCTCTAGCAATATCCGACCATTTTGATTTTTTCCACATGCACCGGAAGTAGTGTGTGACTGGTGAATAAATCAGTCTACAGTCTGACTCTCTCTCTTGCTGCCTATCAGCCCTTATATTCCGCTGTTAGGATGGCTGAGGTTCAGCTTTAACATCCAAGCCCATCAAATGTTGAATAAATACAGAAGACAAGAGAGCGAAAAGAGAATTACTGGGCCACCATACAAAGGAACAGCAGAGGGACATCCGGACTCATGAACCGGGTGTGGCCCAACCCCTCTAGAGTGTCAGGAGATAAGGGCCGAAACACTTGCTTGAAGGGGGCTTCTCTTCTGAGGACTCTGTGCTGCCATGCTGTCCACAAGTTTCTTTCTACTTTATCTTTCCGCGATGTTGGTTTCAAAATGTCGATTTTTTCAAGCTTTGCGATCGCTAAAATCACAGAGACTATATGTTACACAGTGTCTGTACTGTACTATGTTCCTCCGTGTTCTTCAAAGTCAATGATTTTCATGCGCCTCACCCTGGGTCATGCCATTGGTCCCAAGTTCCATTGGTCCCAAGGTCCGTTGGTCCCAAGGTTCATTGGTCCCAAGGTCCATTGGTCCTAAGGTCCGCTGGTCCCAAGGTTCATTGGTCCCAAGGTCCGTTGGTCCCAATGTCCGTTGGTCCCAAAATCTGTGTAATATACAGTAGTATGTGGCTATCTTGAAAACACAGTAGAGAGAGAAGGTGGGGGGAGAGAGAGAGAGAGAGAGAGAGAGAGAGAGAGAGAGAGAGAGAGAGAGACAGACAGACAGACAGAAGCAGACAGACAGACAGACAGACAGACAGTTTCTTTTTACTGGATCCAATGGACCCTGGGACCAACGGACCTTGGGACCAACGGACCTTGGGCCCAATAAACCTTGGGACCAACGAACCTTGGGATCAATGAACTTGGGACCAACGAACCTTGGGACCAATGAACCTCCGGACCAACGAACCTTGGGACCAATGAACCTTGGGACCAATGACACGCTTGGGCCAATGAACCTTGGGACCAATGAACCTTGGGACCAATGACACGCTCCCGCCTCATCCACCAACCATCCTACCCCCCTTCACCAGCCCCCTCCCCCCCTCCCCCCCCCCCCCCCCCTCGGCCACGGTCTCTGCTGTCGCCTCTTTCCTCTTTAGTTATGGATCACACCAGTATGGAAGGGGTGGGGTGGGGGTCCAAAAACGTTTATAGAAACCGATGAAAGTGGATGACAATACTAAAAAAAAAGTTGTATCACCGGTAGTGGGCATGAAGGAGGGAGCTCTCATCTTCCATGTTCTGTTGCACGGGGCGCGGGGCGCTGCACCATCACATTCTGTTCTAAAGGTCCTTGGCATGCATTCAGGGAAAACACGGCGCTATGTTCGGGTTCTCAAAATCCCTTACTAGCCCCCCCCCCCCCCCCCCCCATTCCATTCCCTCCCTCACCCCCATCTCCCTCACACCCTGGAAAACTGATTCACGGAAGCTTAGTGCAGCAATTTGGTACAACTTGAGCCAGTCTATTATCTAGACTCATCTTCGTCGTAATTTCTTTAGCCTTCTATATGTCCATGTGTGTGTGTGTGTGTGTGTGTGTGTGTGTGTGTGTGTGTGTGTGTGTGTGTGTGTGTGTGTGTGTGTGTGTGTGTGTGTGTGATCTGTGTGTGTGTGTGTGTGTGATTAGACATATAACTCTGTGTGTGTGTGTGTGTGTGTGGTTGTTGTGTGTGTGTGTGTGTGTGTGTGTGTGTGTGTGTGTGTGTGACATGTCATAAAGGAAAACACAATGTCATCACTTTAAGTATGTAAAAAAAAAAAAAAGCTTTCTACTCCCCCCCTCTCTCTCTCTCTCTCTCTCTCTCTCGCTCGCTCGCTATTTTGAGGGGGGTGGGGAGCATAAGGGGGAAAAATCCTTGTATCCGACTCAGCCCTCCTCCCTTCCTTCCGGAATCTCTCTCTCTCTCTCTCTTGATTAGCATGCGAGATGCTAAATTTATCGCATCCTCTCTCTCTCTCTCTCTCTCTCTCTCTCTCTCTCCGTGTGTGTGTGTGTGTGTGTGTGTGTGTGTGTGTTGTTTTTTAATTTATTTTTGGGGCCCTGCTGTCTTAGATCAGCAAGGGACCGGCTAGCTCGGAAGGGCGAAAAGTGAAGTAACAGTAGCCTGCCGGAGAACCCACCTAGAGCAGGACTTGGTTTTTATCCTCACTTTTGGGTCTATCGCTTTCTATAATTTGTTTTTCTTTCAACCCCCACAAAACGGCGTAAAAATCAATTGGATGATTGTGGCCATTTATGCAGTAAAAGTGTGTGTGTGTGTGTGGACAAGCAAGAAGGTAAGATTTTTTACATTCCCCCCCCCCTCTCTCTCTCTCTCTCTCTCTCTCTGGATCAGCATGCAAAACTGGCAACATTCTTGACATTCCTCCATCATCGAGTGAGACGGGAAGCAGGGGACTCTCGCTCTGCGCACGGTCGTTTGATGTGATAGATAAGCTGCACCTGCCCTCGGCCCGGTCAGCGGCCCTGTCTGTGTCGTGCACCTTCAAAAGCTACCGCCACTGTTCTGCCGTGCTGCACGTGCCTTTGGAATGTGTGGACTCAAACAGTTATACATCATCTTTTTGGTGTTCCCAAACTGAGAGAGAGAGAGAGAGAGAGAGAGATTCTGTGTGTGTGTGTGTGTGTGTGTGTTAGACAGAGACAGACATATAGACAGAGAGCGTTTGTGTGTGTGTGTGTGTGTGTGTGTGTGTGTGTGTGTGTGTTTGAGAGAGAGAGAGAGAGAGATCTGAAACGCGGAAACCATAATTGTGAGATCAACGATCTATACACAAATACGAGTTTATCCAAATGTAAGAAGCATAATTTCAAATTTTAACATTTTCTGCTGAAACAAACCGCAAAACTACACTCCCCAGAAAAGATGACTGAGCTAGCGAATTTTCGCGTGATTTTAAAGAATAAAAGCGGTGCATTTCAATTTCAATGTGTGTGTGTGTGTGTGTGTGTGTGTGTGTGTGTGAGAGAGAGAGAGAGAGAGAGACAGACAGACAGACAGACAGACAGACAGACAGACAGACAGACAGAGACAAATACAAAGACGAACAATATTTATTATATATTTTTTTAATTTTATGTTCCCATTTTCTTCATCTTCAACCCCCCCCCCCCCCCCCTTAAGCTCAAATCTTTGCCAAGTCATTACTGTGATGACGGAGGGGCTGTTGGCCTGCGCTTGTTTTTTCCCCCACTATTAGATTGTTCGTCTTTGTATTTGTCTGACTTTATTCAAGTTCAAAAGGCTGTGCCAGTCTTGAATAAAAGTTACTATGTGTTAGGTTTTCTCATGGGAGCAAGACTTACCCTACTTGTTTACTGCTGATTGTTTACTGTTCCCTGCCTCATTTAATTTTCAACTTTGTTTCGGTGTTCTTTTCTGTTTCAAAGGGCCAGTGGATTGTAACCCCCATCCCACCAATCTCTCTCACTCTCTCTCTGAGACAGAACTGCTGTAAGCTCACATCGGTGATGTTCAGTGATGTTATCTATTGTGATTTCATTTACTTAAGTTTGTTTGGCTGGGGAGAAAAGCTCTCTTTCTCCCTGTTTCTCTATCTCTCTGTCTCTCTTTCCTTCTACCCATCTATCTCTACTTCTCTCTATTTGTAAACTGCTATCGATTCTTCACCGACGTGTTCTAAAACTAGCGCTCAATAACCCTTGAAACTCATGGGTCCTGACTGTGTTTGATTGGACATCATACCGTTCCACTAAGAAAAAAGAAATAAGAGAAAAATTCGAAAACTGAGAACCAAGCTTGAAATAGAATTGGTGTTGTTTGGTAATTATGATCAAATAAAAACAGACGAAGGGTTTGACCGAATTATCCATTTTGCTACATATTTTGTATATAAATCAATAAGGTCAAGCCTAATCTCCGACTCTTTTTGAAAGAGTTGAAAAGCAAATATGAAATAGAAAAATACATGCACTGCATGCATATGCAATCCACAGAATTTTGTACGAAGTGGTATCCCTATCAGAATTTTTTTTAGAAAGTAACAGATAAGAATACCATTGTCTAGAAATGTTTTTGCCACAGATTGTTGTACTCATATGAATTTTTCAATGCTCCAAAAATAATTTGGCTGTCGGAAAATTGAAACAAATAAATATTTTTTTAAATGGTTTTACGATGGAACTTAAAAAAAATGAAAACAAGATATGATAAAAACCATTTTCGTGTTCAAAATTGCGTCAGATTGTGCTCCACTGTCAATTACCAGTAAATTTTTTGTCGCTGATCGCCGCGATGTGCATAAACTCATTCTTCCTCTGCCTAGATTCGATCTTTTCAAATCGCGTCTCATTTATTCTTGATGGAGTCTTGTGGAACACTATAGTAGCTACTTTCAATGCGGACACTAGCCTGAAGGTGTTCAAACGTATATTTTGTATATATTTCAAAATCGAATTTGTCAACTCAGCAGAATGAAATTCATATCTGTATTTACGTTTATTAAGATAACTCCACCTGAGGGCAGGATGAATAATAAAAAAAAAAAGCTGTAAAGCTTATTCTTTAACCCTCAATAAAGATAATTTTGACTTGACTTCACTTGACCTTCCTTCCCTTCTCCGTTTGGCCGCCCCCCCCCTCCCCCCCCTGCCCCCCGCCCCTTCCATCCGCATCCTCCGCCCTCTCTGTCTTCTCTCTGTCTCTCTATTCTCATGTCTCTTTGTCCGATCTCTCCAGCACACCTCTTACTTCTCACCTACATATTTCGCAGTGCTGTATGAAGAAGAAAAAGAAACACCCGAAGGTGCTGGGGAGGACCCAGAGAAGCACTGTCTTCACCTGCCTTTAGAGCAGTCCTGTATCACCCTTGGAGGCCTGCGCTGTGTTGACGATGGGTACAGGCACGCGCAGGACACTCCATTAGATATCAAGGGACATAACTGCTCCTGAACAGAGGTAAATCAGACTACAGGATGCAGCTCATAACAGCCTTAAAGTAGCATCCCCATGGGTGTACCAGCCCGTATTTCATGACTGCAGAGCCCACCGGCGAAAAACACCACCCTCCAGCTGCCGAGCACACCCCACAGACCCAACACCCCTGCCCACGGACAGATGAAGACAGTGCCACTCCAGACACAGCCAAGCTTTCGCCATACGGTCTTATGTGCCCTCAAGAGAGAATCCAAAGTTGTAGTCTTTCCCACTGTCAACAGGACTTTCCCTGTGGTCAGTGGGTCTTTCCTCACCGTCACTGGACCTTTCTCCAGGGTCAGCCTAGTTAAGGCAAAGAAGAAAAAGAAACACCCGAAGGTGCTGGGGAGGACCCAGAGAAGCACTGTCTTCACCTGCCTTTAGAGCAGTCCTGTACCACCCTTGGAGGCCTGCGCTGTGTTGACGATGGGTACAGGCACGCGCAGGACACTCCATTAAGATATCAAGGGACATAACTGCTCCTGAACAGAGGTAAATCAGACTACAGGATGCAGCTCATAACAGCCTTAAAGTAGCATCCCCATGGGTGTACCAGCCCGTATTTCATGACTGCAGAGCCCACCGGCGAAAAACACCACCCTCCAGCTGCCGAGCACACCCCACAGACCCAATCACCCCTGCCCACGGACAGATGAAGACAGTGCCACTCCAGACACAGCCAAGCTTTCGCCATACGGTCTTATGTGCCCTCAAGAGAGAATCCAAAGTTGTAGTCTTTCTCACTGTCAACAGGACTTTCCCTGTGGTCAGTGGGTCTTTCCTCACCGTCACTGGACCTTTCTCCAGGGTCAGCCTAGTTAAGGCAAAGAAGAAAAAGAAACACCCGAAGGTGCTGGGGAGGACCCAGAGAAGCACTGTCTTCACCTGCCTTTAGAGCAGTCCTGTACCACCCTTGGAGGCCTGCGCTGTGTTGACGATGGGTACAGGCACGCGCAGGACACTCCATTAAGATATCAAGGGACATAACTGCTCCTGAACAGAGGTAAATCAGACTACAGGATGCAGCTCATAACAGCCTTAAAGTAGCATCCCCATGGGTGTACCAGCCCGTATTTCATGACTGCAGAGCCCACCGGCGAAAAACACCACCCTCCAGCTGCCGAGCACACCCCACAGACCCAACCACCCCTGCCCACGGACAGATGAAGACAGTGCCACTCCAGACACAGCCAAGCTTTCGCCATACGGTCTTATGTGCCCTCAAGAGAGAATCCAAAGTTGTAGTCTTTCCCACTGTCAACAGGACTTTCCCTGTGGTCAGTGGGTCTTTCCTCACCGTCACTGGACCTTTCTCCAGGGTCAGCCTAGTTAAGGCAAAGAAGAAAAAGAAACACCCGAAGGTGCTGGGAGGACCCAGAGAAGCACTGTCTTCACCTGCCTTTAGAGCAGTTCCTGTATCACCCTTGGAGGCCTGCGCTGTGTTGACGATGGGTACAGGCACGCGCAGGACACTCCATTAAGATATCAAGGGACATAACTGCTCCTGAACAGAGGTAAATGAGACGACAGGATGCAGCTCATAACAGCCTTAAAGTAGCATCCCCATGGGTGTACCAGCCCGTATTTCATGACTGCAGAGCCCACCGGCGAAAAACACCACCCTCCAGCTGCCGAGCACACCCCACAGACCCAACCACCCCTGCCCACGGACAGATGAAGACAGTGCCACTCCAGACACAGCCAAGCTTTCGCCATACGGTCTTACGTGCCCTCAAGAGAGAATCCAAAGTTGTAGTCTTGTATTATATGTATGGCATTGTTACTTCCAACTATTTATTTTCTGTACATATCTAGTGTGATTTTATTTTCTTGCCTCAGTTTTTTTGCCTTGTAATCATGTATTTCCTTCTCTCTCTCTCTCTCTCTCTCTCTCTCTTCTTCTCTCTGTCTCTCTCTCTTTGTCGTCTGTCTGTCTGTGTGTCTGTATGTTCTGTGCTGTCCCCCCCTCCTTTTCTCTCTCTCTCATTCCTTTTCCTTCCATCTTTGTCATTCCCATTGTCACGGGATAGGAGGGGGAGGGGTGAAGATAGCGCCGAGGGGGGGGGGGCTGGGGGGGGGGGGGGGGGGGGGAGACGGGCCATTGTCACAATGCAATGTGAAGTCTTCTGCGTCGTAGTTCGCCCCTGTGAGAAAGTAGGGTTGAGAGGCCGATAAGAACGCCGCGGAGCGCGGCATGACGTAATTTTCTCGTGTACGAGATTGCGAAGTCGTGCGGCTACCACTGTTTAAGAGAGAAGGGGGCCGGGGGGGGGGGGGGGGGGGGGGGGAGGGGGAGGGGGGGGGGTTGAGAGGGGAGAGTGGGTATAGATTTGAAAGCTATTCTTTTGTTTGGGGTTTGAGTGGAACCCATTCGGATGGGTTTGTCAAGCGTTTCGTTACACCCATCCATTTTACTTTCATTTTACATTGTTACCTCGTAGTATAGGATAGTAGTACCCTTATTCACTGTAATGTACATTTATTATTTGATTTTGTTTTTTCAGTTCCTTCAATCATGGACATTTTTGAGATTTGCTTTGCTAATTTCTATATCCCTTCCCCCTTTCCTGCCCACCTTCCCCACCCACCCCTCCTTTCTTCCTTTCCCCCAGCACCAGCCTGCCCCTCACTGCCTTCTTCTCTCTACTCTTCCCTTCCCCATTTTTTCATCATCGCCTCCACGCCGAAAGGAGAAAGTCCCCAAACTGTTTGTCGCGATCACGTATTGTGTATTGAACATCCTTTTTTTTGAGTGTCATATTTTGAACATTTTGCTATACTTGGTTCTTGCACCGTTGTCCTCGTCTTGAATTTGTTTATTTACTTTTCTGAGAGCAAGATGTGAACAAAACTTTATGTGCTTATTCTTTTCCCTCAAAAAAAAAAAAATCCATTCCTCTCTGCCCCCCCCCCCCCTCTTCCCTGTGTGTGTGTGTGTGTGTGTGTGTGTGTGTGTGTGTGTGGTTGTTGTGGTTGTCTTGTCTGTCTGTCTGCTCTCTCTCTCTGTCTTCTGTCCCTCTGTCTCTTCTCTCTCTCTTCTCTCTCTCTCTCCTCTCTCTCTCTCTCTCTCTCTCTGTTGCCTCCCTCTCTGCCGCCACTCTCTTCGCCCTTTCATTTCCTGTCACTCTCGCGCTCAACATCTCTTTCTGTCTTTCTGAGTGTTTATCTGTCTGTCTGTTCCTCTCTTTGTCTTTCTGGCTCTGTTTCCGCTTTTCTGCCTATCAATTTGCCTTTCTGTCCCACTTTCTGTATTTCCCCATGTGCCTTCTCACTGTCTTTGTCTGTCTGTCTGTGTGTCTGTCTGTCTGTGTGTCTATCGTCTATCTCTCTTTTCTCTCTGTCTGTCTGTGTGTCTGTCTGTCTGTGTGTCTGTCTGTCTATCTCTCTCTTTCTCTCTCTTAATCTGTCCCTCCCCCTTGCTTTCTCTTGCCAGTTCAAATGCACGTATATTTATGTAATAAGTGCACACACGTCACATGCATAAAACAGACACTCACGTGTGCACGCGCTTGCTCTCTTCTTCTCTCTCTTTCTTCTTTCGTCTCTTTCTTCTCTCTGTGTTTTCTCTGTCCGTCTGTCTGTCTTTTCAAAATCTTCTCTCACTGGGAAGCCACTCCACCCAGTGGAAAGCTTCGGCGTCACAAACAACCCTCTATCCATTGTCCACTGTTGATAGGAAACCACCAAAACCCGCCACTCAGTGAGTGCGCCGATAACCCGGCTTACCATCACATTCCCCACCAATTGTTTACCCTTCTTAACAACGCCCAGCGGCACAACACCTGTTCAGAGACGCCCATGAAGGCTTTTTCGTCAAGCTGACTCATTTTCTTACTTGTGACAGGGAGGGGGGGGGGGGGGGGGGGTTGAAGAACTCAAGATTGACTAAATACAGATTCTCCGCGGCCGCACTTCACTGTCTCAAGATCCTCCGTGTTTGGGGTACGAAGAGCGCTCCAGGTCAAATCTACCCGTTCTTGCCACCAACTGAATTGAGCTGAACCAGGTGCCCGCTGAACGCTGGAGGGACAAAGAACTTGACTCAGTCAGTGCCGCATTCCACATTGCGCCCCCCAAAAAGTCTTCAGACTGTGAAAAGGTTGTAAACCTCCAGCTGGTGTCCAAATCATCTCTTTCAAGTACCTGCCACCCATGAAACGTCGTCTGAGTCGAGTAGGCCAACAGAGGAGAAAAAGAAACACCCAAAGGTGCTGGGGAGGACCCAGAGAAGCACTGTCTTCACCTGCCTTTAGAGCTCTCTCCTCTCTCTCTTCTTTTTTTTTTTTTTTTTTTTTTTTTTTTTTTGCAAAACGTTAACTTTCCAAGGCTCAGGAACAGGAAGTTGCGTCGTGCGAGGGGATGATTACAATAGAAGAAATGACCAGAAAAGAAAAATAACATGGGAAAAAAACTGGAGATAGACACCACACACACACACACACACACACACACACACAC
>JAMYXO010003008.1:0-21581 GCA_033310375.1 Conus canariensis | reverse complement strand
TTCCCCCCCTTTTACAAACGTGGGGTTTTAAAAAAAACTCTGTAGGGGTTTGTGCAATCTTTGCTGACAAGCGCGCATAAAAAGGAAAAAAAACAAAAACTAAACAAAGTGAGATGACTGCAGGCGGAAACGCACAAACCAAAACAGAAAAGGACGTTCTGTACGTTGGACAAGAAGAAAAAAGATAGGGGCAACAAAAGACAAAACAAACACGACGCGTTTCGAGACCTCTTTGGCCTTCTTCTTCAGACAAGATTAACCAACACTTAGGACAATACGAACAAAGAGCGAGCAATCAGCCACTTCTTTTCGTGTAACTACTGGGCGCAAAATGAATCCATTGAAGTCAGTTCACGCGTAGAAATATTAGTTTCGACAGCCAAGGGAAGGAATTAGATGATCTGATTCCAAATAATTACTTCCCTTGTCTGAAAATGGTCAGCATTTGTTTGAATAGAAAGTTTTCTTTTTGTCCTTTCTAATCAATTCGCTGATTGGGCGCAAAAGAAATCTATCAAAACATTAGTTTGTACTACCAAGGAAATGAGTTAGAAGTTCTGAATCGAAAGAGTTAAAATGTCACATTTGTTGAATTTTCTTCTGTCTGCGATTGATATCGGAAGAAAAAAGAAAAAAGAGAGAAAAGAAGGTACACAGGAAGAACGATAGAATGAAAGAAAGGGAGTACAGAAGACTGGAAGAGAGAAAGAAAGAAGGAAAGATCGATAGATAGAAAGAAAGACAGACATCAACAAACAAAAAAGAAAGAAATGCACACCAAAACAAGCACAAATGACGCAAAGTTGCCATCCGTCTGTCTGGAGAGACAATGGTGTTGCGCCATGGATCAGTCAGTTGTGGATTGCAGCGCCCGCTGTGGCTGAAGAGCCTGATCCTCGAGCGGCAGTTGCTGCAGGTGAAGTCTCCGTCATCAGTGTCTGTGGGTGCCAACGCTATTCTTTGCCCGTCTGCGGTACTTCCGTTCTTCCCACTGGGCATCTCTCCTCTGCTCTGCTCTGCTTGCTTGATGCCGGCCTTGATGGTGGACCGCCAGCTGACCCGGTCTGAAGCTGCTGTCTCCAGGTCTGCTGGGTCGAGGCTGCCAAAGACAAACACAGAAATTTTCAATAACAACAACAACAAGCAAAGTACAGAAAGAACGAAAGATAGACACGATGAGGAGTTTTCAAAGAAGAGAAAAATAGACAGCAAAACAATGCAAAAATTGACAAGACATAGCCCAAACACAGAAAAAATATAGACAAAAACCCATAGAATAAACATAGAAATGGTCAATGAAGTACAAAAATAATGAAAGACAGACACGAGCAAGTTTTCAAACAAAAGAAACAAAACAAAGAAACAAAAAACACAAACAAAAACGAAAAAAAAAAAGAAAAGAAAAGAAAAGAACGAAAGAAAGGGAGAAAGAAATATACGACAAAACAACTCCAAAAAGGATACAAAGACATAAACTGAATTTTTGAACAGTAAAGTGTAGGAAAAATAATAAAGACGGACAAAGAAAAACTGAAGGTTTTTCAAGAAGAAGAAGAAGAATCTCAACAAGAGAATGTTTTTGGTTGCTTGCTTGGATTCATAAACTGGTTGAAAGGGTGCATCCAAGATCTGACCTTTGCTACTCTCTCTCTCTCTCTCTCTCTCCCTCTCTCTCTCTCTCTCTCTCTCTCTCTCTCTCTCTGCTATTTTCGTAATAATTGATTGCGTCTATCTCCCATTGCTACAAAAAAAAGTTTTCATATGTGATAACAGATATAGCAAACAAACAAACAAACAAAACTTGATTTGTGTGTCGTAGTAGAAAGAAACTCGTGGAGAGCGTGGCAGCAGAGAGTCCTCAGAAGAGAAGCCCCCTTCAAGCAAGTGTTTCGGCCCTTATCTCCTGACACTCTAGGGGGGTTGGGCCACACCCGGTTCATGACTCCGGGTGTCCCTCTGCTGCCCCTTTTTTTCCCATCTTGGGACGAGCCATGGCTGGGATTCGAACCCATGACCCTCTGGACATGCTCATTTTCCACTTAATGACTCGCGCTTTAACCACTGAGCCACAGGGACACCTGATATTTGTAGGGAAATTAAGCCTTATGAAGTTCACTTTTGTTCCGCCTTGACCAGATCCAGCTTGAACACCTCTCTGCCGCTTCTGCCATTGCTTTCAGGGCTCTGGTTTTTTCCTTCCCTGCAACTGAGAGCTGTTTCATGAGGCTGTATGCAGACGTTCCTACAAACCCCCTAGCTCCAATTTCTGCAGTGAGGACTTTGACCTGATAGCCTTCTCTCCTCAGGCTGTTTGCCAGATCAGCATACTTTTCAGTCTTGTAGATTTGAGCTGCCTCCATTCTGTTCTCATATGGCACCGTGAGCTCGATCATGATCAGCTGCTTGGTTGACTTAGAGTGGACTACTATGTCTGGTCTCATGCCACTCTTGCTGATGATCTCTGGGTGACTCTTCCATTCTGGGAGGTCTGCAGTGCACTCCCAGTCATCTGCCCCATCCAGCAGACTCTGCCTGCATGTTTCGAGTGGCACTGTTGTTCTTGGCCATGATTTGCTGCCTCCTGCCGTGAAGAATGTTGCGGGTGCTTTTGGAGTCCTGATTTTCCCTTTTGTGGTGTTGGTACTAGCCCAGACTACTTGTACAATCTCTTTGAGCACTTGGTTGTGCCTCCATGTGTACCTTCCTTGAGCCAGGGCTACTTTACATGAGCTTAGAACATGCTCCACTGTTTGTTTTTCATGGCAGAGGGGGCATGCAGGATCGTCTGTTTTCCCCCACTTCACCAGGTTTGCATTTGAGGGCAGAAGGTCATATGCAGATCTGAGAATGAAGCTGATCCTGAGAGGGGCCATGTGCCAAATGTCATTCCAAGTGAGACTTCTTTGGAGTGCATTCTCCCACGTTGTCCATTGCCCTTGCTGGCTCTGCTGGACTGCTTTTTGAGTCTTTTTTGGTCTTCTTCTTTTCTCATCTCCTGAATCATCATGTCTCTTTTGGCTTTTCCTTTGGCCTTTGACCACCATTCAGTTTTGGTTACCCCCAGTCCTTGTCTGTTGGTCTGTGTGTCCTGTTATTTCTCTGATCTTGAGACTTTCTTTTGCAGAATCCATCGCCTCTTGAACTTTCCATTTTCTGCCTGTCTTCAGCTGGGGCTTGATTGCTTCTACCACCTTGTCTCCTGAGTCCTCCACCATGCTTTGAAGTCTGATCTTCCCTGCTTTGTATTCCTCCAGGATGGATTTCAGTGGTAGTTTCAGCTTTGCTTGGCGACAGTACAGCGCTATGTCAGTGAGACAGGGTGGGACACCAAGCCATTTCCTTATGAACTTGTTGATTGTGGCTTCCATTGCCTCCACTGTGCTGGTGCAGATGTCGTATATCATCAGAGGCCATAGGAGCTTTGGTATCAGCATGAACTGCAGACACCAGACCTTGTATTTGCCAGGGAGCCCACACTGGTCAATGGTCTCCAAGCCTTCCTCCGCCATCTGCTTGGTTTCTTTTGCTCTTTGTGTGTCTTTCAGCGTATCATCATACCATCTTCCAAGGCTCTTGACTGGTTCTTCTGTGACTGTTGGAATGGCCTGGTTGGCAACACTGAAGACCACAGATCCGGCCACTTTTCCTTTCCTCAGTGAGAGACTCCGTGATTTCTTTGGCTTGAACTTCATTCTGGATGAGGCAACGATGTCGTCCAGCCTCTCCAGCACATGACGTGTCTCGTCTTCTCTGGATGAAATCACTGTAGTGTCATCCATGAAGGCCTTGAGAGGAGGCATCTTGTATCCATCGCCAAGGTCTGTTTGTCTCGCGTTGTTTGTTGCTGCTTTCAAGATGAGTTCCATTGCAGCACGAACAGTATTGGGGAAATTGCACAGCCCATTGCAATACCCACTTCCAAGTTGATCCAGTCTGTTGTGTACTCCTTGGTAGAGAACCGCATTGAGAAGCCATTGAAGTACTTCTTGAGCATGTCGCGGATGTTCTTTGGCACATGGTGCATCTCAAGAGCCAACTGTATCATATCATGGGGCACAGATCCATATGCGTTTGCCAGATCAAGCCACACTACGTCCAGGTCTCTCTTTTCTGTTTTTGCTTTTTGGATTGCGTCCCAGATCATTGTGGCGTGTTCTACACAGCCAGCCACGCCTGGGATGCCACCTTTCTGGACTGACACATCCAAGTACTTGTCTTCCATCAGGTACTTGGTCAGCCTTGCTGCCATGACAGAGAAGAAGATTTTCCCTTCGACGTTCAGTAGTGATATTGGCCTGAACTGGCTGATGTCACTTGAGTTTTGCTCTTTGGGGATGTACACACCATCTGCCGTCATCCACTGGCCGCTGATCTTCTGGTTTCTCCAAGCCGATCGCAGCAGCCTGTGGAGCCACTCCAGCACCTTGGGACATTTCTTGTAAAGCTGGTAAGGTATTCCGTTTGGCCCTGGTGATGATTTGGCTCTGGCTTTGTCGACCACCTTCTTGATTTCCGCCAACGTTGGAGGCTTGCCATTGAACTGTTCCTCAGGGTTGGTTGGCCACACCAGACCTTGAATGTCGAGTGGTGCTTTGCTCTGTGGGTCAGAGTATGTTTTCCTCAGATGCTGCTCAAGAACTCCTTTGTCCACACTTAGGGTCCCAGATTTTGGCTGCTCAAACAGTGTTCTGGCAAACTGGAAGGGGTCTCTGAAGAAGCGCTCTTGTGTCTTCTTCTTTTTGCTCTTCCTCTTCCTCGCAGATTCCGCTTTGCTGAGGGCGCTGTGTTTTTCTTTCAGGTCTTTCCACAGTTTTTCCAAGCCTTGTTTTTCAGCTGGCAGTGCGGTCTTCATTTGCTTCTTGAGGTTTTTCTTTTGGACCCTGATCTTGTCCATCTTTTCTTGGCGTCTGGATTTCTTTGGAGGGGTTTTCTCTTTGGGTAGTTTTGCTCCATAGGCGTCTCTACATGTGGCATACACAATGTCCCCATATGTGGCTAGTTTGTGTTCCAGGGTGCTTTTCCCTATCAGTGCATCGAGTCTTTGGACGATTTTTGCATCCAGTTTCTCCCAATCTTCAGTTTCGTTTGCTCGTGGCAGGTTGAGTTTCAGGCGCCTGGCATCGAGGGCCTGTGCAAATTCCTCATCCGAACCAACAGCGTGGATGTCCTTGGCACTGTGGTTTAAATCCTGGCCTTGGTCTTCCGACGTCTTATCTGCTGATGCAGTGCGCTGCTGCTCATTCAGATGAGTCTTCACACATCCCATCTTTGTTCTGTGGATCTTCATGCCACGGGTGGTAGCGAAACGCTTTCCACAGACACATGGATATTCCATTTGGTCCATGTTCATAGTCCGTTTGGGATTTGCAGTCATGATTGGTTGAGCACCGATGGATTCATCATTCTCTCCCCCTTTCGGTGAATCCTGGGAGCATCTTTTCCTTTTATTCTTAGTAGCCACATGTTTAAGGCAAAGTGGGGAGCCAGCCCACAGAGCCCTTGGTTCTGGTCTTTCCCAGTGTCCTCCGGTCTTTCCCGGACGTCCTCCGGCCTATTCCCGGAAGTCAATGGTTTACCCATGCATCAGTAGAAAGAAACTCGTGGGAGAGCGTGGCAGCAGAGAGTCCTCAGAAAAGAAGCCCCCTTCAAGCAAGTGTTTCGGCCCTTATCTCCTGACACTCTAGGGGGGTTGGGCCAACCCGGTTCATTCATTCAAGAGTAGCGCTTACAATCTTTCTTATTCTGCCATTTGTGTGTGTGTGTGTGTTTGTGTGTGTTGTGTGTGTGTGTGTGTGTGTTGTGTGCGTGCGTTGCGTGCGTGGTGTGTGTGTGTGTGTGTGTGTGTGTGTGTGTGTGTGTGTGTGTGTGTGTGTGCGCGCGCCAAGCGCGCGGGCACGTGCATACATGCGTGCGTCTGTAGCTGCATATATCTGTACCTGTTCGTATGTCGGAGTATACAACTATAATTCTTTTGTAGTTATTTCCCTTTCCAGTGACCGAACTCATATCTGCGGGTCTCTCTTCCACAGTGTGATTTAAAGACAGCAAAATAGCAACAACAAGAAATTGAAAAAAAAAAAAAAAAGAAAGGTACTGGCAAGAATCTATATCCTCCTCCCTTTAATGCAGTTCACGCGTAGATACACTATATATACAGCAAGGGAAGGAATTAGAAGTTCTGAATCAATAAAAATTATTTCCCCTGTCTGAAAATGGTCAACATTTTTTTTTCAATAGAAAGTGATTTCATTTCTAATAAATTCTCTGAATGACCATGCATTCCTGTGAGATCAACACCAACAATTAGTGGCATTGTCTTTGGGCATATATTTCACCTTTTACTCTGTGTGGTTAAAATGAACTCTGTAGTGTTTGTGCAATCTTTGCTGACTGAGCGCACAAAAAAAAAAAAAAAAAAAAAAAAAAGAAAGTGAGGTGACTGCAGGCGGAAACTAACACAAACCTAACACAGAAATGACTGTTCCGTACGTTGGACAAGAAGAAGAAGAAAAAAAAAGGGGGGGGGGGTGAGTGGGGGGGGTGAGTGGGGGGGGGTGAGTGAGTGGGGGGGTGGGTGAGGGGGGGGTGAGTGGGGGGGGGGGGAGGGAGGAAACAAATGACAAAACAAAACATGAAGCGTTTCGAGACCTCTTTGGCCTTCTTCTTCAGGCAAGATTAACCAACATTTGGGACAATTCGAAACGAAGAACAAGCAATCAGTCACTTCTCTTCTTGTAACTACTGGGCACAAAATGAATCCATTTAAGTCAGTTCACGGTTAGAAATATTAGTTTATTCCGCCAAGGAATGGAATTACTTCCCTTGTCTGAATGGTCAGCTGTTGAATAGAAAAGTTTTCTTTCGTTTATTTGTAATTCGTGATTGCGCGAAAAAGAATCTATCAAAAACATTGGCTTATACCGCCAAGGGAATAAATTAGAATTTCTAAATCGAAAGAGTTAAAAGTTTATATTTGTTGAATTTTGGTCTGTCTGCGATGGATATCCGAATCAAAACACCACACAAAACCCACACACACACACACACACACACACACACACACACACACACATACACGCACGCACACGCACGCACACACACAATGTTGCATGGCAACCTTCCAACTCAAAATGGATACGCTTATACGCCGTCTGTTCATCCCCAGGCTACACCATTGCAGAAAACGGAGTATGTTGGTTATTCAATGGAACTCCTGGGCCAAACGGATACGTTAGGTGTACCGTGCATAGACTGAGCTATGTACTGTTTTCGGGGACAGGGTGCATTCCCACCCCCAGATGTGGATGCGTCCCACCTCTGCCCAAATAACATCTGATACTGCCAGACCACATCAGTTTGGAGCCCAGTACAATCAACTGTCAGAGAAAATCCTGTGTAGCAGAGGGTCATTGCACAGGTCACGGCCTGTACCCCCAATGCCTTCTCCACCTCCACTGTAAAGGGGATCAGGAGCCAGCACAGGCGTTGTGCTCACATTGACGTCACTACTGTCATACCATCATGCAGGGGCGGGGCAGGGAGGGAAGGAGTCGGGGGAGGGACTGCAGGCGGAAATAGAAACCTAGTTCCAAGAGAAATGACTACACCACCGGACAAACCAATGACAAGACAAACACGACGCCTTTCCAGACCTCTTGTGTCTTGTTCCTCAGGCAACATGAAACACCATTTGGGACCATTCAACACGAAAAACGAGCACCACTCACTTTTTTTTCATCATGATGGGGCCAAAGTTACTGTGCTTCTTCGTACGCGTGGCGTTTTTTTTTTTTATGTCATTTGTTTGTTAAGCGGCATAGTCCTTTTATTGTTTTGAAAGAAAAGGCTGATTCAATCCCACAAAGAGCGATTCCAATGAAGATATTCCTGATCAACCCCAACCGAATTATTGCCCTTTGTTTTCTTGCAAGAATTACTGCCCTTTGCTTTTTTTTTTTTTTTTTTCAAGGTTTCTTTCGTTGTTTTTCTCAACATCGATTCACTTCGTGCGCACGAAAGAAACGTACGAAAAGGTCTACAAATGGAGTAAACATAAAGCCGATTGTATTGAATCAGAGAGAATGAGTATGGACAATAAATTTGAAGAGGGGAGCTGGAAGGGGCGGGGGGGGGGGGGGGTGGGGGGGTGTCAAAAAGAGGAACGATTTAGTTCCGTTGAACCTTTATCTTGTGGTGGTGACTGATATCGTTACTGTGGTGGTTGCTGTTGCTATTGTTACGTGTCATTGTTCTGTGCATTTTCGCCACGCTGCTCATTAATGACGCTCTCCCATACACAAAAAACACTTTAGTTCATCCGAACACAGCCTTAGCCACAACAAATCCACAGAGAGCAATGTGTTTCGAGAGAACTAATATCAACAGGAACAACTGACAAATAAAATCAGCAAGTGAAGGTCTATGTAGCCAGGTGCTCAAATGGGCACATCTCTCGTGGTGACCATCAGCAGATGAAATGGTCTGTTCGGGAGTTACCTTTCCCCTTAACCTCCCCTGATTGATCAACCTTGGATTAGTTCGGGTCAACTCCTTCAAATGGGAATGCCTCAGAACCTATATCATTATTATGTCTATGTCGCTGAAGTCACACAAATGGAATGTATTTGATTCTTTGACTGTGTTGGACCGAAAAGCCTATATTTTCTAAACTAAACTGGCATTTTGCACGATCGATTTTGGCGTCATTTTTCATCGATCACCCGCCAGTTGAAATGGTTTATTTAGGAGTTACCTTCCCCCTTACCTCCCTTGATTGATGAATCTGGATTGTTTTGTGTCAACTCTTTAACATAAGTGCCTCGGAACCTATCTCATTACTATATATACATCGCTAAAATCGCAACAATGAATGTATTTTTATACCTTGGACCAAAACGCCCATATTTTCCCTAAACTGTTTCTCGCACAATCAGTTTTGGCGCCATTTTTCATCTTCCGCCGACCAAACCTGGACTACTTCTTGATTTGCCAAAAGATTGTGAGAAAAACTGTCGAAATCCGAAAACGTTCATTCCAAGTCAATTGCGTAAGCTGTCATTTCGTGGATCGCATGCCTACGATCTTTTCCGTACAAGTTTGCGACTCTACGACATGACTGACGATGCCGACCTGTCTGGAACAGTCGTCTTCTTCGTTCCACTTTGTGTCATTGTTGGAGTTGTGTGCTAATTGTCACTCTACGAAATTCAGACTTCCCGATCGAAATGTTGTTAATGACTCTATTCCATAATAAATACAACTGAAAATGTATTGACATTACTGGTCCATTTCCACAGAGTATTTTTCCATCGAAAACCGTATCCAGAGCTCATGTCGACAGCCAGGCGAGGAGGAAAGCCAAATGTGTTTGGTACTCCTTTTCAAAGACCAAGTTCTCCGCTCAGATACAGTCTTGGAGAATCACATCTACAGGTGTGAACAGACTGAAACGCTTGCTGTTCAGTCATGACAAAAAGAGTTCATGCTGTTTGGTGTTTCTCATTGCAATAGAGAAAAATAGGACACAAACCCTTCACAGTCGATTCATTCTCCGATTTTTAATCACCAACAATGTCATACAGCGACAACATTATCCAGTGTGACATGTTTCATATTATACCTTGGGTTCTGAAGTTGTCGTCCATAGTCTATGAATATGTTGGAATGCTTTGACCGGACGGCGAAGCAGAGAACACGGAAGCTACACAGAAAGCACCAACTTGTGTCAGTTCCTGCCTCACCAGGCCTGTTTGGTCTGCCTCACTGTGTTGCTGATGACACACACACTCATACATATACGCACCTGCAAACACACACACACACACACACACACACACACACACACACACACACACACACCACACACACACACAACATACACACACACTCATCACACACACACACACACACACACACACACACACACACACACACACACACACACCACACACACAGAGGAAGAAAGATAGAATGAAAGAAAGGGAGTACAGAAGACTGGAAATAGAAAGAATGAAGGAAAGATCGATAGATAGAAAGAAAGACAGACATCAACAAACAAAAAAAGAAAGAAATGCACACCAAAACAACGCACAATGACACACAGTTACCATCCATCTGTCTGGAGAGACAATGGTGTTGCGCCATGGATCAGTCAGTTGTGGTGTTGCAGCGCCCGCTGTGGCTGAAGAGCCTGATCCTCGAGCGCAGACTTTCAGTTGCTGCAGGTGAAGTCTCCGTCATCAGTGTCTGTGGGTGCCGACGCCATCTTTGCCCATCTGCAGGGCCTCCGTTCTTCCCACTGGGCCTCTCTCCTCTGCTCTGCTCTGCTTGCTTGATGCCGGCCTTGATGGTGGACCGCCAGCTGACCCGGTCTGAAGCTGCTGTCTCCAGGTCTGCTGGGTCGAGGTTGCCAAAGACAAACACAGAAATTTTCAATAACAACAACAAGAAGAAAAGTACAGAAGGAATAGATACGATGAGCATGTTTTCAAAGAAGAGAAAAATAGACAACAAAACAAAGCAAAAATTGAGAATAAACATAGAAATGGTCAATGAAGTACAAAAATAATGAAAGACGGACACGAGCAAGTTTTCAAACAAAAGAAACAAAAGAAAACAAACAAAACAACAACAACACAACAAAATAAATAAATAAAGAAAAGAAAAGAAAGAAAGAAAGAAAGAAAGAAAGGGAGAAAGAAATATACGACAAAACAACTACAAAAAGGATACAAAGGCATAAACTGAATTTTTGAACAGTAATGTATAGGAAAAATTATAAAAGATGGACAATGAAAACCTGAAGGTTTTTCAAGAAGAAGAAGAAGAAGAAGAAGAATCTCAACAAGAGAATGTTTTTGGTTGCTTGCTGTTTGTTTGTTTGTTCTCCTCGTGGGCAACAACAGAGTGCTGCACTCGCCTCCAGTCGATCTCGTCTGGCCTAACTGCAGACTACACTAAGCTGCGTAGATCTTGTTCCGCTGGTTTCTCCCCGAATTTTCTTTTTCCCACCGGGAGGAGGATGACTACTTTGTCATAGAAATAACACCTCGGTCCAATGGGAACAGGTCAACCTCCAGCTCTCGCCCCGTACCGGCGGCAACGCAGATTTTTCTCTGTGTTAGATTTTTTTCTGAGAGAGAGAGAGAGAGAGAGAGAGGGGGTGTGTGTGTGTGGTGTGTGTGTGTGTGTGTGTGTGTGTGTGTGTGTGTCTGTGTCTGTGTGTCTGTGTGTGTGTGCGTGTGTGTGTATTCGATTGCTTTTTTTTGTGGGAAGGTGAAGATAATGCAGAGTACACTGCTTCCCCCGACCCCCCCCCCCCCCCACACCCCTTCTGAACACGTGCATGCACGCTGTGTGCGTTCGCGCATGAATGCAGAAAGATGTACAAAGGCGCGTCTGTGCTTTGACCTACTCTCTTATTGGAGTCTAAATTGAATGCTACCACACAAAACAAAATTATACGTGTCAATGTTTGTTATGAACGTCCGATCAGGCATCTGGGAAGCAGGTTACTCTCACAGGACGTCTTTAAATGAGATAAAATTGTCAAAAGTTGCATGTCGCCAAAGAGGGTTAGTTTTTTTTTTCAAATACACCTATGATGCTCTGTCAATCTACCTAAAGGTGTCTTTTGCCTCAAATAAGCTTTGGTGGCTTGTAGTTTTCTCAAGTAAACTTGATGCTGACATTCAGATTGATACAGAAACACACGAATTTTTTAACCATTGTCGTCAAAACATTGTAATCTACGTTACTAAATGGCAATGGGTTTAAAAAAGACTTAAAAGAAATCTTTTAACCAGACCCTAGTATATATCCTAAAACCAGAAGGAAACAAAAATCACATTTTAAAAACTTCCAATAAACTTAAAGGGGTCTTCACCCATAAATAGCATGTTTGGGTTGTTCAAAAGTATGATCGAGCGTGTTTCGATGTACGTGTTACTTTTCTTCTGGAACTCACTTCTATCCGTGTTTCGGGTCGTGCAAGTAGCCAAATCGTGACTCGCCACGGAGATTGCCGAGCACAGTACGGAAAGAGACGAGAGTCCGGGATTCCGCAAGTGACGTATAAATGCCAAGACTATCGTGAATGAAAGACATGTCCCTAAAAGCTTTCGCTATGAGGACGTAAAAATCAACTATTTTCCGGCGATAATGGTAGGTGCTCCTAGCTACGAGTCAAGTTCCAACGAAGAGGACATCGAACGTGAAATTTTCACTGAAGTGTTTGGAGTTCAGCCGTACCAGTTTGAACCTACAGCTTCTTGTACAGTACCACCTCCCTCGCCATCAGACGCTTGTGTTTCTTTCCAGGCAGTTCGACATTATTTTTACAGGTTGACCATATTATGTACATGTACACACATATGCACGACACAGATAGTACATGATATACACATGCACATACATACATCTGTTCACACACACACACACACACACACACACACACACACACACACACACACACACCATTACTGTAGTATGTAAATAACTTTTAAATGATTATGTGATAACCACATTTTCTTTCAGTTGTTTAGATCTATGAGATAATGCCTTTTCCTTTGCACAGGAATTTGTCAGCTACTGCATCATCACAGTAATTCTCTTCCCTGCTGTAGAAATCTTTTCAATTGCTGTTCACTTTCAGTCCCCTCCCCTCCCCCCCCCTCCCACACACACACTCACACACACACACACACACACACACACACACACACACACACACACACACACACACGCACACACACACACACACACACATACCCTTTTTTACATTCCTCATTTTCAATCTCATTCCCTCCACTTAAATTCTGAAGTTCCACAATGACAATTAGAATCTGAGGGGTCTTTTACAATATATTGCAGTCAAAGATTCTGGCTCTTATTTTAAAAACTGATGCGTGACATGCCGTACATCAGATCTAAACTGCAGATCTAAGCTCATTATTCTCTTACTCACCAGGGCAGTGTATAGCATACATACATACCATACCTGCATATATCTTAAAATGCACACTAAGTCACCATCCTGTGTCCAAATACTGATAAATAATTCACTTACTAAAAGCATATGGTTGTTGGGCGGAAACTTGAACTTGCATGGGTGCCTAATGTTCAGCAATGTCCTGAAAAATAAAAACCCAAACTATTATTCACTGGAGTCCAACAAGTTGTTATTTGTGGACATGGACACTTTCTTGTTAATAAGAATCGTAACTTCAGTTTTGTTGGAAACAGTAACAGCAGGGGGAAAAAATCACAAATATGCAACAGTTTCAGCGGCAGCAGGCAGTGTGACTGACTGACTGCCACTATGACAGTAACAATGTATGTTTCAGTTTGATGCCAACACTCAACAAAAACCAACAACTATCTTTACAACCAACCATACACTGAGAATGACATGAAACACAAAAAGATCAACCACCCATTCCACAAACCTTACCTTCTATATGTCTCTGAGTTTGGCTCTCTTGCTCCTGACACAATCGGTGTCACTGTTGCGTTTGAGGCTTGCATTTGCAGCTGGCGAATGAACAGAGAGTGCTTTAATACATTTTTCTGTTATAATAGTTGGCACAGCATCCTCTTTCAGCTGTCTTCGGACCCTAATTCCAGCTTCCACCTTTACCTTCCAGCTGTGTTGGTCTTTGGAAACTGTGCTCTTTGAAGTGACGACTGCAAATATCCATGATAACTGTCCCGAAGAACAAAATCTTTCCTCGGTGTGGTGACAAAATTTATCCACAATCGCATAAACTGGCTGGAGGCACCTGAAAAAGCATGAACGCTTACTCTTTGCTTATTTCCTGATGAAATTCCGCAACCAGACACAGTACACATTCGCCCATCTCACTTCAGCCCAACACGAAAAGCGACTTGGCTTCTCTACGTCATCAATCGGGAAACCCCCTTTTATCGAAATCGAGGCTCTCGTTCCTGTTTCAGCCTCTTGCTTTCCCAGTCCGCAGGAAATGCTGTTCTCACTGCAAGATGAGAGCACAGGCGGCTGATTCGGGGCTGGGTTTCGCAATACGACCACATACCAAAACCGTGTATTTGGTCCAAATAGATTTGTAAAAATGGGTGAGAACTCCTTTAAGCATCAAGATTTTCTTTTCTCTTTTCAAAGTTGGCAATAAGCGTGTAATCTGCGTGACTTCGTTTCTACCAAACTGGCTAACGTGACCTGTCTGAAGAAAATGTATGAGAAACATACGCCTAAGGGAAGATAATTACACTTAAACTTGCAGGAAAACTCCTTCCTTCCAGTTTTTCGTCAGACTTGACAAAATACTGGGACAGAAAATCTACGTTACGTAAGCAATGTTACTGCAGAAAAGGTTACTTGTTTGTTTCTGTGTCAAGTTTTTATTTTTTGCGGAACCCACGCTATTAAAGCATCACAATTGCTTCCCTGGTTTCACCATTTGCATTCCACATTTGGGATGTGAAACAGTATAGCCATGAATAATTGATTGATATGCTGGTAAAGTGAGCTTGGTTCCAAGTTCAAAACAGAGGTGGGTACCTTCGTAGTAATTATGATTTTTAGATACGTTGTTAGAGCATGAAAACGGTTAAACACAAAATCGGGGCGTGATGTGTCTTAGGTAGTTTTTTTTGTTAATGCACAATGTAGCAATGTCAGTTGCAACGTAGCTTACATACCTTCATTAGACTTGTCTGTTTCTCGAAAGTGTCTTGTTGCAAAAGCCGTGTCAGAAAGACAGCAAGTATAATGTTGTCTGAATCTATAAAAAGCCGTCATGATGTTTGTTGCCTCAATGGTCACGTGTGCAACTTAACAGCTGCACTATGGTGGAAGAAAGTGATGGTAACGGAGAATACATTCCTTGGGAAGCCATATCATTAATATCTTTTTTCTACAATGAAAGAATAGAAAGTTGGAACTTTGGACATTAGAACAGGCAGAACAAGTATTATTAGATACAAAACAATGAGTTCAGGGTGAGATATTAAAAGCAAAAAGAAAGCGAATGTATGAGGGTTAATTGATAACGTAGATTACAAGAAAATGGTAACGTAGCTTACAAAACTAAATTTGTGACTTATTGTACTCCCAACGGGAGTAATTATACAATCAGAATGGAGAGAAAATTTCTCTGTGTTTCTGTTTGTTGTGTCTGCTGGTCTGTGATTCTGTCTTTGTATATGTACAGGAACAGATTTATGTTCTACGTCATTTCTGATCACGCAAACGTACTTGGCGTCAAGGCATGTTGGAACTTTCTTCGAAAGCAGCCATGGAAAAGGGCCCTGTGATGGCCTTGGTGGGGTGGCAAAGAGGATGGCCGACCTAGCATCCTGCCAAAGCAGGACAATCCAGGATGCTGAAGACTTCTTCAAATGGGGAAAGGAGACCTCAAAAACGGTTCACTACATCTTCGTTAGTGAGGAAGATGTGAACAGAGAAAAAACAGATCTTTGAAACCCTGACCAAAGACACAGTCCCATGCAAAGGGACTATGAAAGTACACTCTGCTTACACTGTAGAGAGAAACGTCATCATGACCAGAACAACCTCTTGCTGTTGTCACAATTGTCTGACAGGGGACCTCAGTCAAAGTCAGTGGACTCAATGCACCATGTGGAAGAAAATTTCCAAGCTCAGTCAATCAAACATCATCGACTGCAATGGACACACAAGACCATACTCCAGTGACACATTGTGATTCTACAGGACTGTCGACCTCAGCTGTGGAGGAACATCGACTAAAGCCCAAAGGCCCAGCACTACCTGATTCCGAAATCCTGGACGTTCATCCTGACAAAGGTGACTTTGTTGCAGCAGTGTATCAGAAGCAGTGGTACGTCGGGAAAGTCAAGGACATTGATGAGGAAGAAGGAGAGTGCTATATTGAGTTCATGGAAAAGAGTAAAAAAAAAGTTGAGAACTCCTACAAGTGGCCACGTCACCAAGATGAATTGTGGGTGTCCTTTGATGACATCATCTGCATTATACAAGAACCAAAAGCAACAGGTCGATTTGGGCGGACATTTCAGCTTCAGGAAGATCAGCATCTGATCAGGGATTTGTTCTAAAAAGTGCAGTGACTTGGCTGTTTCCCATCATTTGGATGACTAGGATTAAGCAGCATCTTGCAGTCACATTTTTCTTTGTCTGTGTTCAATACACACGTACTGAATCACCACTTAAGGAGAGTTTCCTTAATATGTGTTACCATAAAAGACATTTTTTTTTACATTAAAGTGTTTAAGTTCTTTTATAAACAGGAAAGTAACAGAGACTGACCAGAAGTAATCTACGTGATCAGAAGTAATATACGTTTTCCTTTGTTGAAATCACCAGCTATGAAGCTAAAAAATAATACTAAGGTTCATAATCTTTCATTTTTTCTTCGTTCATTCCGGTAGGTTTGGTCTTTTGGAAGTTTCTGGCAATGTGTAAAAACTGTAATCTACGTTACAAGAGCTTGTAATCTACGTTATAATTATTTTTGAGGTTTGAAGTAATTTTCACCCGACTTATTATCACACAGTTCGGAGAAAATTTAGTGAAAGGAGTGATTAAGTTTCACTTTTTCATTATACATTTTTGTCCTTCCTATTGTTATGCTAAATAAGAGATTTTAGTTGAGGAGTTGGTGGATGAAAAAAAAAGCTTTTTTCTTTTAGCTGTTGAATTCATATAAAGTTTGACAAGTTTGCTTAGAGAAAGCAAACAGGCATAGTATGCTATGAAACGATATTCATTTCTGGAGTTGAAAATAGAAAGTATTGGTGGATTTTGGTTCCTGTTTTGCGTTCATTGAATTTTAAAGCTAGCAATGTGGCGTAACGCAAATTACAACATTCGTTTCAGGCCATTGTGTTCAATGAAAAATTGCAAAAAAAACCTGTTTGAGGCCGAGATCTTTTTAACCAAATATTGCAGAAGGTTGTTCTGTGAAACTAATAAAAATTATGTTAAAATCGATTTGTTTCCTTTTATGATATTTGGAGTCTGATTTGTACATCTTTCTGTAGAACGAGTGTATAATCTTCTGCTGGTGTTTTGACCAGTAAAGCTTTCCATAACTTTTTGCTGAAAACTACTTATGTTTTGATCAGAAACTGAAGGTGGGAGGCACATCTAAACTATATATGTCCTGTTTCATGACACAGTCCAGTCTGTTTTTCAAACTGTTCAAAGAAGGTGCTTGAGTAACACTGGAAGGAAGGCGGTTCCAAATCACCACATGTTGAGAGAAGAAGTTCGTTGGAGACTTGTGCTGCATCTGTGTTTTTTTTTTTTCAGCTTAAAGCAATGTCCCCTGGTGATTGTCCTAATCTCTTTCTCAAACAAGGAGTTTTCCAACATGTACAGTCCATGTGTATACTTATACACTTCTATAAGATCTCCTCGTATCCTTCTGTAAGACATGCTGGGTAGTTTCATCTTTTCTAGCCTTTCCTCATAACTAAAACCTTTCAGGTAAGTTGTGCTGGCCCAGACCTAGTGCGTAACAATGAGAGACAGAAAAGTAGAAAAGTAAGAGAACAAAATGTGAACGTGTTTGCGACTGTACGTGAGCGCGAGCGAACTGTGCACCTATTTCTGTGCGTGCGATTGTGGAATGCAGTAGTTTACAGTGGTAGGCATCTGTGTAGAGCTGGCACTGTGGTTTTAAATGCATTAGCAGATTTCTGACCGATACCCATATCTCCCCCATCACTTTCTCACCAACACCTGCCCCGGAAGGATGACGAAACTGTAGATCCTAACAGTTCAATACACAACAGATGATCGGAATAAAGAATAAAGAATGACTGTTTCTTCAACGGCATATAATGGATGCCAAACGATTCAACCAGAACAACACCACCAGAGAGCGGAAGCGCTCGCCGCTGCTGAATAAGAGACAATATTGGGTCAACCCCGATATGGTATCATAATCCAATAATAAAATGAATGACCACTGTCACTGCCCTGAACTCAAACAGCGCAGTATCGCCAAAACCGATAGCGATCGAAAACAAAATGACCGGCGAGGCCATATATAGTAACGAAGACCCAGACATACTAACAAAAGCGGAGCGACAGGACGGCGCCCCCCTGCTGGGCTGTACGTGACTAGGCATACCCTAATCAATTTCAACTTGCAACCAAATCACTGCACTAACTTAAAAATAACACAATAAATTTAAAAACTACCTATTCCAACTTCCAATCATAATCACAAAAAGAAAACATAATGCATTAAATATATCAATGCATAACACCGCAAATATTCATCAATTCAAACCACCAATGTCATATAATTCACCAACTTCACACAAACAACCATATACCATTTTCTTTCCAACTACAATATCCACCTTCACACTCCCTCTTCCCCCTACTCGAGGTCAAAGCACACCACCATCCCCCCTCCCATTATCGCTTCGGCGCAACAGCCCATCCTTCATATGAAAAGAGGGGCATACGAAATAATTTTCTTCTCCAATCAAAAGAAAAATAAGAATAAACAAAAACCTATTATAATCCTCATCAATTTTCATATATTTCGAACTTATGGTTTGACTGGATAATTACCAGAATAAAAATACCACGGGTTTTTGTTGTTGTTGTTTTTTCTTAAATTCATTTCAACGAACGACGGAGACACAAAGCAGTGAAAACCACAACCACCGCACATACCGACATTCGGCGCGCGCGCGCGCGCATGACGATATTCTTTTCGCCTGAAACAGTAGCGCGCATCAAGCATATGACACTCTCCCTCACACTCCTCCCCCCCCTTGTCTCTAAGCCGCGCGATTTACGGCCCCTAGATCCTCTGTGTGTGTGGTTTGTTTGTTTGTTTGTTTGTTTCATATATATATATATATAAAATATACTAAACTGAATCGCACTTCTCACGTTTCGCCTATGTACAAACGACGCGTTTCGATCCAGAATCATCTACCTCCAACTCCCTTCTTCAATGAACAACCTGCCCTACACTTCTCACCTGGAGTTACGATGACCAACGAAGACAATACAGGACAAACACCCGCCAGAGCAACTCCAGACCGGGGAAACCCTCGCTCCCTTGAAGGCGTGGACACTGGTGGCAGACACCGACACACAGAAATTTTCTTCTAGGAATCCCGAGCTGTCACAAGGACACACCGATGGGTTTCCTGGCAGCCCACTAAAACAAAGTGGAAAAAACCGCCTCACCGAATGCTGATCAGAAGACCTCCGTCACGAGCCAGGAGTCGCAAACAACTAAATCGGGACAGTCAAAAAACAGACGACACTTAGAGTTGACAGACATCATGTAACTGACAAGGCCACACCATGACTTCGACCAATCATCAATAAGCAGCCCAGGGAACGGCACGACAAAACTCCAGATAGGGGCATAGATAGAGACAATCGTGTACAGACTCGAAACACCAACTTGCCAGAAGACCAATCAGCAATAAGTCACCTAGGGTGATGAGACCACACTTCCCAATATGGGAACAACTGTGTATCGGCACAGACTCTAGATTATAAATCCCCCAATCATCAATCGATAACCACCAACAGCTTGTACACAATACCAAATGTGGACACAACCATATACAAGCACCGATCCCCAATAGTTGGTCAAACAATCACCCATAAATTACCAAGGCAACAGACCACAAAATCACAAGAAATGGATACAGTCAAACATAGGCACAAATTCACCCTTTTTAGTCGATCACCTACCAACAATGACTCGACCAAAACACACACACACAAAATAAAACATGCATCGTAACTCCCAAATATCGACCGGGAAAAAGAAAGAACTGACCGCTGCAACAACTCCGCCTTACAATATGCCAAATTATGTCCCTTGAATGTCCGTGCGTGACAGTTTCTCTCTCTCTCTCTCTCTCTCTCTCTCTCTCTCTCTGCCCCTCTCCGTCTCTCAGCCCATGTCTCTCTCTCTCTCTCTCTCTCTCTCTCCTCTCTCTCTCTCCTCCTCTCTCTCTTCTTCTTCTTCTTCTTCTTCTTCTTCTTCTTCTTTTTCTTCTTCTTCTTCTTACTAATGAGAAGCAATTTTTGAGAAACCTTAAGTTTGAAACTGTTTTGCGAAACAGGAATAGCATAAGGGGTGCGCACGTTTTGCGCGCGCACACACCCACAGCACACACACACACACAACACACACACACACACACACACACACACACACACACACACACACACACACAAGAATCTCTCTCTCTAATATAAAATATATATATATATATACATATATACTAGCGCTTACGCGCTTCGACCCCGTCTCGCCCCGGCGAGTTTGTCTGTCGTGTGGGTGTTCCGATGCCAGTTTTACGTCTGTTGACCCCAAAATTTCGTCACGACGCAATGCGTCACCCTGATAGCCGACCCGACGTTGCTGTTTGTAGGACACCCAAGGATACTTGATACCAAATTTGGTGGGGATCGGCCCGAAACTGTGGCCGTGTATAAGCGAACAGGCAGACAGACAAACTGAGCTTTATATAATGTATAGATATGTGCGTGTGTGCATGCATGATGTGCGTGCTTGCATGCGTGTGTGTGTGTGTGTGTGTGTGGTGTGTGTGTGTGTGTGTGTGTTGTGTGTGTGTGCGTGCGTGCGAGCGTGCGTGCGTGCGTGCGTGCGTGTGTGTGTGTGTGTGTGTGTGTGTGTGTGTGTGTGTGTGTGTGTTGTGTGTGTGTGTGTGTGTGTGTGAGGAACCTTGTAGGCTAATGTGTAATGAGCCACAGCTTGCTTGATTTATTTTATTTTATTTTATATTATTATTTTTTTTTAAGAATAGTGTGAACTGTGAAAATAGATTGCTTCTATATACAGTAATAGGGAACAGTTTCAGCCTTTGGAAACACAGCAAAGGAGTACTATCATTGTTTGGATATGCTGTTCTAAAGCCATTTGTTTTTGGAGGATTTGTGGTGAGTACATGCTTCTGTGTGTGTGTGTGTGTGTGTGTGTGTGTGTGTGTGTGTGTGAGTGTGTGTGTGTGTGCGTGTGTGGTGTGTGTGTGGTGTGTGTGTGTGTGTGTGTGTGTGGTGTGTGTGGTATGTGAGTGCGCGTTGGTGCGAAACGTGCGTGCGTTTCGTGCATGCGGCGCGCGATCTGCGTGCGTGCAAAGTGTTTATGTGTGTGTGTGTGCGTGCGCGCAATCGGGGTGGAGTGTAAGCGCGCGCACAAAGATGTTTGTATGTGCCTGTCTCTGTGTGTTGCGTGTTGTGAGCGCGCGCACATGTGCGGTTGTGTGTGTTGTTTGTGTGGGAGGGGGGGGGTGGGGGTGGGGGGGGGGGGGAACGTTTGTTGTACAAAGAGCAAGTTAGACGTATATCTTTAAACTGTCTATCTGTCGTTCCCCCACCCTCTCTCCCCTTTCTCTCAATCTTCCTCCCTCTCTATCCCCTTTCCCCATATCTCCTCCTCAATCACAAACGCACGCGCGCGCGCACGCGCGCGCGCGCGCAACACACACACACACCCCACACACACAACAAACACACACACACACACACACACACAAACACACCACACACGCACGCACCACGCACACACGCACGCACGCACGCAGCACTC